>CM049858.1:22962846-23135346 GCA_027422415.1 Schizothorax lantsangensis | reverse complement strand
CGTGGCTGGGCAGGATCCATATGTCCGGCATATGATTGGATGTTTCCCTGCTGCTAAGAGCAAGTGCCACAGATCTGTGCCATGGCAACACTTTGGTGATTATAATTCAGACAGAAAGGTCATTATTTATTGCTTTTCCTGCCTGCAGCAGACACTGGTGCTGTCCCTCAGTTCATAGTAATAAACTAAATAAATGACAGTGGACAGATGGCCCACCTTGAACTAGTGAAAAAGGTTATTTACATCTGTGGATACTCACAATCAGCTCGCTCTAGATCACTCAGTGCTGACAGTCTCGACAAGCTGACATCAGATAACAACGTGCAGAGATCATCTGTGTGTGTGTGTGTGTGTGTGTGTAGCGCTCAGGGATTTTTTTGCTCTTGTTGTTGTGATCGGTTCCCAGGTTCTGGAGTCCTAAGGAACATGACATTGTAATCTGGGCTATGTTTTATTTATGGACCTTACCAAAGCAGATAACGGCTGTTTTAACAAACAAAGATGATTGCTTCAGGGGCCACTCGCTCGTCCTGAGGTAATTAAGACAAAGTAGCTCCCTTGGCCAGGAGGCGGATCCATACAACCAGCTATTATTTCCCTTAAAAAAATGTGAGAGCGAGCGAGAGAGAGAGAGAAAACATGTGTGAAAGAGAGAGAGGCTGTACTTAGAGTGCGTGAAAAGAGAGCATTTGATTCAAAAGGTCTTTTGTCATGTTTTATCTGTGCTTAAACCTGCTCGCCGTCCTTGTGCTATCAATGAGGCTAATGCAATACAAAACACAAGCTCAACTGTACAGTGGGATACAAAGTCTGAGGCCATATTGAAAATCTAGGATATAAAATCTAATTTAAACATGAAAATAAACAGAAACTTGTAGGATGTCGAATTTTTTTTTAAACAACAAACACTATTATGTAAAAGTAATAAGTCACTTTGGATTTGGACTTTTGAAGCGCCTGCTAAATGAATAAATGTAAAATGTAATAAGACAAGATTTTGTACTATTTTTACATCACTCATTAAATATGCAAATTTTGACATTGATCATGTGACTCCTTTGTACAGACGGTCAGATGTTCTTGCTTCCACTGAAGCACAAGATGGTCTTTGTATCATCTCAAATAATGCTGGAGAACATGATCAGATTTTACATAAATTTAAGTGTGTTCTGTAATTAAGATTGATTTTTTTTAAAGATTTGTTTCATACATGTGTGACTATACAGTATGTCTTTCCCTCTGTAGGACACAAAAAGCAAAGTTTTGATGTTGATTGTTCTTCTTTTGAGTGAAAAACAGTGACTATCAAGCTCCAAAACTCTGAAGAAACGCTAAGGTAAATAAAAGTTTTCCACACAATTATGCACAATATTTCAAGTTTTCTGAAGCTTATGTGAAAAGCAGACTAAAATGTAAATATTTATTCACTTGAAAATTTCGTGGTCACCATTCACTTTCATTGGAAAATAATAGCTTGAACATTCTGCTTAAAATAACTCCTTTTGTGTTACAGCTAAGAAAATCAGTCAAATGAGTTTCATAAGGCGTGAGGGAGAGTAAATGATGTCTGAATTTGTATTTTCGGGTGAAACTTTAAAGCAAAATATCTAATACTAAGAAATTCTGAAAGTAACATTCATTTATTATTTTAAATGCATGGTAACACTTTATTTCGATAGTCCACTTTAGACATTCTACAAACAGTAAGTAACTTTGCAACTACATGTCAACTAGCATTCATTAGAGTATTAGTAGACTGTCTGCTTAATAACTTCTAACACTTTATTTTGATGGGTCCACAACATACAACATACTGACTATAAGAAACTTTGCAAGTATATGTCAACTTATTCTACTAACCCTAAACCTACCCTACTGAGAGTTAGTAGACATGTAGTCAAAAAGTTACTTATAGTTAGTAGAATGTCTAAAGTAGACTATCGAAATAAAGTTTAACCAAATGCATTATTACATCTCAGATTTTTAAGACTTTACTATGTAAGAAACCAAACTTAAGGGAGAGAGGTGGCGGGAGTTGGTGATAAAAATGATGTGCATGCTATCTAATGTACACATACAAAGCTAGGAGGAGATGTTTTTGGCTAAATGCGTGCGTTAAAATGGAGTGGTTTGTGGAAACAGGGGCCTGGGCTTTCCCCGCAGCTTGTCAGGCACAATGAATGGGGCTATCTGTTTGTTGTAGGCCTCATCCCTAGCCATGTTTATTTGTAAACTGAGCAGACAATATGAAAAGCTGGGCTGTACAAAGACCCGAGACTGCCAGCTGGCTGACTGAGGGTATTCATGCCTTCCCTCAACCCCTTTCACAATGGCAAAACCCTCAACAGACGCCTGAATGCATACAGACACACATGCGCACATACATACGCACATAACCTTTCATAATAGCCCTGAGAATGTCTTAAGGAAGTGCAGAGTCCAGCTTGTGTCCACTTAAATGACGCACACACGCGTTCGGGAGCCTCGGGCTCTTGTCTACTGTAAAGTCGTCGACTTGCGATGCCAAGAATGAGGAAGACCGCTTTACCAAGCGTGTGCGAGTGCGCACGTGAGATTTACAAACCGGCCCCCAACCCCCCAGTGAGAAAACAAATTGGTCTCTCTTCCTGTTCACATCAATTGATGTTCTATTAAGACCAGATGGCCCTGATGGGCCTGAACCCATCTTGCAGAACATACATAGAAGAATGTCGATGCCTATTAATTTTCTGTCTGCTCTATGAATATTTAGCCCTTGGCTTGGTAGTGAGGAGTAAAATAGCACTTTTGACATCCATAAGGGATGTTTCAGACTCCCTCAACCTTCAACTCACACTCTCAGAGAGCGAAAGAAAGTGGTCGCCCTCATATTGATACAAAAGAAAAGTCTGTCAATAGGAGCATACTGAAAAACAGACAAGTGCACTTAAGCAATAACATACATTACACCGGCGTCTCCCTGTGTGTGAGGGTGTGAGTCTTGTAAGATTCATGCACAGTTTGAGATGGCTATTTCTGCATTATCTCCGCTTCGAGCCTTGACATCTCTGTGTCACACACTTGGCGCTCTGTTGAGGACGGTGTGAATAGAAGCGCGTAACCTCTCTTCTATCACCCTGAACCGCTGAGGAAAAACATCTCAGTGCATTGCCATCTGAAAGGTGTTTTATAAGGCACGGTATGATATATTGCACATGGAGGCACTGATTTAAGAACCGCTCACCTCTTATAAACTCTAATCTTGGTTTTTTGTAAAGAAACTGAACAAAACCTCCAATATCAGGTCACGATACACAGCTTACACAGGACATGTTTGAGGCTTCTTATAGAGAGACAAGCGATTTTTCATTCATTGTTTTGACCTCACACTCATCATCCCAATTAGATTATCTTACAGTGTGGCACAGCCACATGCTCGGAGTTCGAGCGAGCCAATTCACGTCCCTGAGCAGCAATAACGCTTTTATTGACTTTTGTTCTGAATAGTCGGGTGATGACTTCTTGACTGAAACCAAATATTGTTATGGAGACCGTTCTCAACACAATAAAAACCTCACTCTGAATCTGTGTGTGGCGCGTTTGTGATATACGCTCACGTTTTGTGTTTCCTCAGACGGCGGGCTGACGTCCACATGTGCAAAATGTAATTCCATGTTCTGTTGTTCCTGCTGCATGTCCTGATTACTTCAGCTCTAATTTGAGGATTTATTCTTTGAAAACGAAATTATTAATCACTTTAAATGTTTTCATTCAGAAAATATACTTTTATCGCTAAAGTCTTAACTCTTTAAAAACATATTTTTTTTTAGTACATTTTAATGATACAAATTTTTTAAAGGGTTGGTTGACTGGGTTTTTTCTAGGCTTGATTGTGTTTATGGGGTGCAGCCTAACATGTGTTCATGCTTCATTTTTTTTAAAAACGCATTATTTTTCACATAATTTACCTTTATTCTACACCGCTCTGTCCCTTCTCTGATAAACGCTCTGATTACTTCCTGGTTTTATGAAGCCCCTCCCTATATATATAATATAGGCGTCGTCTATATTGCTTATCAATTTGAGCCCGATTGAGACGCAGAGGATATTAGTGAAGAGGATCGCGCAGAACCTGTACAAGCACGGCTCTTAATGGTACGTTTGTTTGTTGTTGTCTCATACTTTTAGATACGCTGTTATTTGTAAATACTACTGCTTCTGTTAGCATTTAATATACGGTTTTATCCTGATTAAGCTTTAATACAGCATGGCAACCGCACATGCGTACATGTATAACGTATAATGTATACATTGTATAATGCTTTTCATTGCTATGTGAAAATAAGTGTATAATTGGAACGGTTCATTGTTGGAGCTGAGCTGATAATCTGAATGAGAGAGAAAAGAGAGAGAGAGAGAGAGAGAGATGCAGAGCGTGTGCAGAGCAGGAGGATGCGAGGAACATGATTAAGAAACGCTGCTTTTGAACATTGATTTTGAAACTTGTGAATCCATTAGAATCGTTAGAAGACAGAATTGCGATTCATAAATTAATAGATTTTTACGTGCACCCCTAATTTTCTCTTCCTCTTCTCTAAAGCAGCGCAGCATGGCCTCGCCCCCTTTGCTGCTTGGGTGGGGTTTATCTGGGTTCGTTACGTCACAAACCCGGGAAGTAACTTGTTAAACTGCCATCATTTTAAAAGACGATATCTCCGTTTGTATTGAACTTTCAGCTTCATAACTTTGCAGATATTGTTTATGCTCAAACAGCAACATTATACACTAACTAAAGTTAAAAAAGTGAAATCGCAATTAACCACCCCTTTAAGTGCAATTGAACACCCATATACAACAAATTTCATTTAAAACAGATTCACACTACACCACACCTCTAGAATGTGAATAACAAAATATAAATATGAAAATATAAAATTTCAATCAATGGCTAATAATTCCTATATGAATTCTTCTGAGATGAATAATCTAAATGAACTCCATGCATCAAAAAAACAAGTTACCAAACTTGACAACAACCTCAACAAAAACAACAGAGCAAATAACACTGGAAAACTGTGAAAAATTAATTATTCATGCCCCAGTGCATACTGGGAACACCTGGAGAGTAAAGTTAAGTAGATTTTACTTAATTTTATACAGTTGAAAAGTAGTCTTTGTGGATCAACTGAATCGATAGAATCAGTACTTGAGATCACTATAAATAAAACCAACAAAATAATTAAAAAAAAATAATCCCAAGTAAAGCATTAATCGCTTTTTAGAGCTTTAAATTCTACAAGCACAATTGAGTAAATTCATGCTTTAACTAGTGTAAACCAAAAAATAAAATGAAATCTTTTTGACTGCATTGTCTTTTTTTTTTGTGGTCCATGGATTTGTGGTTCCCAGCTGTTTTGCATATGATTAGACTGGGAGAGGAAATCTTGAAATATGGTGTTATTTTATGTTATTTTAGGTCTGTTAGTGTTTAATGTTCTGCTATGTTGAAGATTTAGAAAAGATTCTGTTGGATAATTTTTGTGGTTACAACTGTGCTGACGAGTGGAGCTTGTGCTTAAATTACTGGCAACTACATCATGATGACTGTTTGTGTGTGGAGCTTTATTTCAGTACGTTGTTATTCATTTAGATAGACTTGTTTTAGTTTTGTTGTAGGATTTTAATTGTGTGGTAAAGTTTTCCCAAATTTCAGTAAGATCATGGAACAAATCACTCTTTGCATGTTTGACCCAAATTAAAACTTTCCATGATTGTAAAAGAAAACAACATAAAAGACATGCATTGTTTTATGTATGATTTCATCATCTCGTACAAATTATTATAGAGTACACAGAAAATGACAGGTCTTTCTCTGTGTGGTGTATTGAGTGGTATCAAATTTTGTATTTTCTCTCCCCGGGGGGAAGTAACGTTCATAATAACTTAGTGGATCATTTAGCCAGAATTTGCAGACCTTTTTATTACGATTCCAGATTGGGGTCACCACGTTCGGCCCCTAGGTATGTCATAGGTCAAAAACACTCTATTGTTGGAGGTATTTCCTCCTCAAAATGCAGACATGAAATGTAAATTGCTTGCTGAAAATATTTTACTCTTAGTCTTTATCATCTCTGCATTAATTTTATTGTCGCACAATGCAATTATCCTGACACGCCTTCAGGGGAGAGACGCTCAGACCTATCAATTGCCCTAATGTGAAACGACGATGAGCCGGAGAGCCTGAGAAAGTGTCTCCCGTTGACTCAGCTTTGCTTCAAAGCGGTCAGACGGCTTTTAACAATGAATTCACAGAAATATCTGGTTACAAATGAAGTCCTGCACATATAAAAACCACAGTAATCTTGTTCCACACTACAGCAGGCAGTCCCAGCACATTCTCTAAGTGTATATGTGTGTCTGAGACGAGGCGCAGACTGCCTAAGTGAGCTGTATGTAGTCAAGGACAGGAAATTTCTCTCAGTAGAGATTGTCAGTGGCTCACACGGGCTGATAGTACACTGAGCTGACCTAAATGACAGGCCTCTACAAAATCAGGACCCTGTTAAACAGGGTGTTCTTTCGACTTGCGGATCCAGAGCCTAGATGTTTAAAAGCTGCTTGTGTGCGTTTGTGTGAGCTTTTTCCTCTGTAGGTTTGTATCTGGGGGTTTTTCCTGTTGAATTGACAGGGCCTGTTTGGCTCTGTTCTCAATATCGAGTTACTAAACACTGTTTTTGTGGCCAAATTCCCTGACCAGTCTATGATCAAAAGGCCACGAAATGAGAGATCTGGCAGCAGAAGCTAAAGAGCTGTGATAACTAAGCACTCGTCCAAAACAGAGAGGGAGGAGGGGAGCAAATGAAAGAGAAAGAGAGAAATGAATCCAGGTACAGTTAAAGGCATGGGATAACTCATGGAAACTGCTTTTGAAGTGTACATCTCACAAAAAGGAAATACGTTGCATAAAAAGTAAAATATATATTTTTTAAATAATAAAAAACAAACTGATACTGATACTCATGAGTATATGATACTCATACTGATACTCCGAGTATCATATACTGATACTCATAGGTTAATTTAGTGTTTTTGTCCTTCAGTATGACCTAGTACAGTGATTCTCAACTTTTTTGACTCCAAGGTCCCTGTTTGGGAAGTCTTGAGCAAGGCACCGAACCCCCAACTGCTCCCCGGGCGCCGCAGCATAAATGGCTGCCCACTGCTCCGGGTGTGAGTTCACGGTGTGTGTGTGTTCACTGCTGTGTGTGTGCACTTTGGATGGTCAAATGCAGAGCACAAATTCCGAGTATGGGTCACCATACTTGGTCGTATGTCACTTCACTTTTTCACTTCACTCACTTTGACAATACTGAAAGGCCCTTCTATCAAGGCTGATAAGCATCAAGCATCTCTGTTACTTCTTCTGTAATATAAATGTATAGCATTTGACTTATATATTAATTTACTAAAATTAAATCAAGATTTGAACTGAGTTAAAGTTTGAGCCCATGGTCCCCTGGTTGAGAACCACAGGCCTAGTGCATTTACTTATTGTTTGCAATTAGTTTTGTCTTCCAAAGCTCAATTCTTTGTCTTGGCTACACACTGTGGCACTGCTTGTTACCCAGCATGCTTTACAAATCAGCTTTACACCTCATGTTTTTTATTATTTTACTTGATTACTTGATTTGAAATGTAGATTCTATTTTTTTTTCTTTTTTTGCATGAAAATATTGTCACAATGCAGAAATTCTTTCATTTTCTTTATGCAAAATGCATTTTCTGTTTCTATTCTTTATTTTATTTTGTGATGAAATATGACCTGAAAACAAGGTAAGATGGGATCAGGAAACACCATGAGCCTGATTTAAAGTCATGTTGCTTAAATAAGCACCTCATGCAAGTGCACATATGCTAACTGCTACACCCTAATTTTCTTTTTGTTTTTTAACAGAAAATGTAAATCATTGATTTAATCAGCACCTGTGGCTTTTTTGCCATAAGCATTTTCTAGGAAACCACTAGGACCCATTATTTCTCTCCCTTCAGACATACATGATCCATCATTTCATCTACTCAATTTTCTTCCCTGCTGACCTCAAGGTCAAATGTCAAATGAGCCAGTTTCCGCTTGGCTGCCAGTTCTTCACCTTTTAGGCTCACCAAGACCATATAAGAGTCTCAGGCTGAGACAGTGAGGGGTTAAGAAACCACTCTGTGTCTGAACTGCCTTGACCTGTTCCCGTGGTTTACATACCTCTCAATAGCTGCCTGCTAGCCCTCAAGCCAGAGAAGGGGTGAAACCCTAGATCCAGCCCCTCCTCCTGTTTGAACCCTTAACAGAAAAAATAGACCACTTTTTTCCTTTAAATATTAAAGTGGTTTATATGGAGGAGAGATGACACAAAAGCTCTATTCCAAAACTTGTGAGTTGGCTTACTGCCTACATAGGCATCCTAAACTTCATAAGTGAATAAACTGGAACACTCTACACAGGCCAATACACATACCACGTAAATACCGCTTCACAGAAGTAGAGACAGATCTTTTCTTCCGTAATGTGATTCACATTCCTAAAAATTTTTTTTTAAATGAAACATATAAATTGATGAATCTTCACAATAAGATCTTTAATGCATTTATAAAATACATAGGGTGTATTTTCAATTCATTTGGACTTTAAAACAAAGTTTGACTTTAGCATTTTGCTAATAAACTCTAATAAGCATAAAACACATAGCATACACAAATATTTTTATTTATACACAAATGATTTAATTTTAACATATTTTATAAAATATATTTATAATCACCATTTGCTGAACACATTCTGGGACTGCAGTTTCCACAAATGACACATGTGATCCTGTTGAAAAAACCAGCATATGCTGGTTAGGTATGTTTTGAAGCATGGTTGCTGGTTTGAGCTGGTTTAAACTGGTCAAGTGCTGGTCATGAACTGGTTTAAGCTGGCCAAGTGCTGGTCATGTGCTGGCCCTAAGCTGGCCCTGAGCAGGAGCCAGTTGCTTAGGACCAGCACTTGACCAGCTAAGGACCAGCTTAAACCAGCACACGACCAGCTAAGGACCAGCTTAAACCAGCTCAAACCAGCAACCATGCTTCAAAACATACCTAACCAGCATATGCTGGTTTTTTCAACAGGAATGCTTACGTAGAATTTGGTCTAAATCAAGTATTTTAGAAAGCAGCATAGTTAAAAAATATAAAGCCTATGGATGCCTTACAATAACACCTACATATGCAGTTCACTAGGTTTTAGAACATAGCAAGAGAGAGGTGTACAAGTATGAAAGCATGTGTACAAGAAGGCCCCTCACTTCGTAACCTTAGCTGAGTTCACTTTAAAGTGTGAAGCTTTTCACCTGCGTTTTTGCACCCAAATGAGATGATGAAAGCATCCCGATGCAGTAATGGAAATAGGAGGGGGGAGCCCGTTTCGGAAGGGGGCGTCTGGCGATTGTGTCTTTCAATCTCCCGATTCCTGTTGATAAGCAAAACACTTCTCTTTCGCCCTGTCCAATCCAAAGCCTCTCCTTCCATGTATATATTTTATTTAATGATAAAATCTTTTTTGTCTCTCGTTTTCATTGTCTGAGCAGTGAATTATCATTACACATTTTTTTTCACCCTCCATTGCATGCATATATGCGTCTGAAAGATAAGTTGACCTTTCCGAAATCGCGGTCCGGCATCAGATTGAGCGGTTATTGCAATATTCCAATGTAGCGAGATTAAAAGAAAAAGGGCAGTTTTTGAATGCTTTGTGGTATTTGTACGTACTGTACATGCTATTAAACACAGAGTTTCCCTGTGGTTCGCCCCCCAACACGCCGCATACCATTTTCTCTGGTTGCGACGGCATTCCTAGCGAACAAGACCAGGCAGTGGAGCTGTGATTTGACAGTCTTGTATTTCTTAAGGGAGAAAATATTTTGTTGACAGGCTGGAGAGTTTTCACAGGACATTGCATGTGGGTGTGTGCGAGGAAGCACCTCATAACCAGTGAGAAAGGAAACTTTATGCCAGCGAAACTGTTGATAATACACACCCAACGCACTGTTTCGGAAAGGGTGAAATATAAAGCTGTTTTGCCGGAAACAAACGTTGGCCTTTTAGACCAAATGAGAACAGGGAGTAGCATTGACTCCTTCCAGAAAGGGTCTTTATGAAAGGACGTGACATGCTTGGCGGCTGCAGGGTTAACTTTGAAATTGCCTCGCGTGATATTGAGTTCTGAGAGGATGACCTGACCAGATCTTGGTATTATATTCAAAGCAGGCCAGGAAGGGTCAAACAAGCTGAGATATTGCAATGAGGGTTTGCTCAAGTGGACCATTAGTCTTCGTAATAAAACGCATCCTATGTCTGCAACCACCAGGCCTATTAATATTCACTTTAGCTGTGCATTGCTGGTGCATTTTCCCTTACTCAGACAGTCGCTGGGCAGCGCAGCCCCAGACCTGCCTCAGATAATTAGAATGATAAATCGACATGGGCCTCTTTTACTTGAAGGTTGAAGCCTTCCTCTGGGTCAGTACCACGGCCGTGATCAGACGCCTATTCATCCTTGTCCGGCTTTTCAGCAGTTATGTCATAAAAAACATACAATCAACACAACCAGGAGTCCGCTCATGTCAGGTGCAGACACGTTTAAACTCCCCCTCGCTCTGTTTTCCACAACCCCATTGCATCTTTGACTGTTTTGGAGTGTGTGCGGACAAAGTGAGGATCGATATCCCACACATACAGATCTGATAATGCTGCATAGCACACAGCGTTACTACTGGGGTGCTGAATAATTTGTACTTTATGGACGAATAGGCTTAATACAGATGTCAGCACCGCAGGAGATAGGTACAGTCAAGATTTAAATAAATAGTTCAGCTAAAAATGATAATTCTGTCATTGTTTAATTGTTCATGTCATTACAAACCTGTAAGATTTCATTTTGTTTTCCATACAATTTATGCATCATGAAGCTTTAAACCACTGAACTACCAACTTGTACCAAATGTCCAGCTTGTAAAAAAAAAAGAAAGAAAGAAAAAAGAAACTGTTCAATACTGTGTAAAAGCATCCCTGAATGCATATAAGTAAGTTTGAAAAAGATAAATAGAAGATAGTTTTGATTTATTTAACATTTTTGGTATCTACATAATTATGTAGTCAGTCCTATTTTAGTTAACTGATATACTTGATAATTGATATATGCACGCACACACACACACACACACACACACACACACATATACTGTATATATATAATTGATATGATCAGTTCATGTTTGTTTTGTTTGAACTGAAGTAACATTTTTTTATGGTTTTATACATATACATATTTACTTTTAAACAATTTTCACTCAGAAATTGCTAATAAATCTCACAAATAGTTACAAAGTAATTGCAAATAACACATTAAATAAAAAATTACATTTTGAAGTAGAAAGACTGAAATAGTATTTTCTTGTAAAACTTACTCCAATAATCATTGCTTTGTTTTAAAAAAAAATATATAGTATAGTTTATTTAATGATATTTAATAGTTTTGATGACTATTATTACTCTAAAATGTGTAAAATGTGGCCATTCTTTACTGGTGGTATATATCTAAATTATAACTACAATGTCAAAATATGCAAACAGATTCAGTCGTCATATTGAGTGACAGAATATCATCACTACGTGGCAATAATTGTGTTTTTTTTAAAAAAAATATATAAACATCCTTGATTAGCTAATTGACCCCCATGTCCTTTTAGCCTCTCATACGGTATGTTTATATAATATTGGCATTAGTTTGAACATTTATGAACTCTATGGACATTTTAGTAGTCACTTTTAGCAGGTGAACACTAATATAAACAAATGTCGGTCAAAGAGAAAACCTAGAACATAAATGCTTGAAATTTGCCGCATCTAATAATAGTATCTAATTACATCTAATTGCTGAAGAGTTCTATTTAAATAGTAAACTGCCAGAGCTGTTGCGGCTGCTAAGAAAATGCGAATTTTGCATTCAGATCCCGTTTGATAAGTGTAATGGCTGTAGACATTTGAATGGGCACAGGGCCAATGAAACGTTCAGACAAAAAGCAGGTCATCTGAATATCACTGATTCTGCCTGACGGCATACTGTCATGGGTTTTAATGGCTTAAGTAAATATACTGCTTGGAGAACTTGGATTAATTCAGTGCAACAACAATCATTCCCCAGACGTTCTGCCGCACTGTTCACAGTCATTACAGTATTTAATGATCACGTACACTTAGCTTCAAATGAATAATCTCTTCACGATTGTACGTGGCTGCCCCCCTCATGTTCACAATTTTGTAATACTGTTGGTCTTAATTAAGAGCATGTTAATAATGCTGGTTTTGTTGAAAAGGTGAATTATGTCTTACCTATATGAGGTGTCTCTAAACTTCTGCCAAGTAAAAGTCATGTTGCTCAAGGTAAAGTTATTGTGCCATTATGTAAAATGAAGCAAGGAGAAATAGTTGTTGAGATAGCAAGCTTTCATGCAACCTTCATTAAAGCAGACATTTAAACGCTGAAGAATGGCCAATCAGAGAAGCCATCTCAATAAAGACTGGATTTCTTGTAAGCAATAGAAATGTACAGGATTTTTCTTCTTTCTTTATATTATTTTCTGTGTCGACTGCACCTGCCTGCAAACATCCAGGTGCGCAGATATGATGTTATTATATATAAAATCCCCTTTGCAACTACAGTTAGGCAGAATACATGAAACTAGAACAAATTCCTTTATTTATATGAAGCACCACGGTCAAAACTCATAATGTGTATCTTGAACTACTCAATGTGATATGAACATTGAATCAAAAATACGTTCTCACAAAACTTATAGGTAACATAATACAGTATCACGTTGTTAGAGTCAGACTCGGTTGTGATGAATTTAATGACTTGCGGTTCAGTAAGTGAATCAGATTTTCTCATTAACGGTTTCAACTTACTCTTAAGTGTTTTTGATTCATTAAAAAAAAGCAGATCTTACATTTAGCAGACGCTTTTATCCAAAGCGACTTACAAATGAGGAATACAGCAAGTGATTCATCTGCTTGGGAATCAGACTTTAGTGGTCTCTCTATATAGATTTCTTCACTAAAAAGGATCGACTCATAAGAGTCATTACTTCGGGAATCAGTCTTCATTTCTGTTCGGTTCAGTTCTGTCCAGTGAATGTGTAAGAACCATTAACAGAACATCCTGAAAGTCATCATTAGATCATGGACATAATCATTTCATGGACATATTCATAACATCATTGCATTCTGGAATATATGCTATTTAATGTAGGCATGTAGTAGCTCATCCAGGTGTCCTGTGCCTAGAGAAATTTTGCATTCTTTGTATATGTTAGTATGCTATTCTGAACATTGTACTGCTGTATGTTACATTTTTGTAAGGCGAACATCACAATGGCGTATGGAATGAAATTTTACCGTATATGTACTCTCTGGGGGTGGCTGTCTGATGGCTGCATTGTTTGAAAGAAAGAAAAAAGCACATTGAACCATGCATGGAGAAATCCCATTTACATGTACACTATCTAACAGGTAGACCGCCTGTCTGTTGACCACGCAGCTGTCTCATTGCATTCCCAGGCAGATATTGACGCCAGTGTAAAAGGATGGGGGAAAAAAAACTATGTTTCTTGAAGGAAAGGCATTGAGAGGCTTTGCCCATAAGGATCTCCATATGGGCCTGTGAGGATAGACCTCCTTCATCATCCTTTCACCTGCGTCTGACAGATGGACGGAGAGGGGACCACTCGGCCGTTAATTGCCCTTTTCCCTGCTTTTGTAGTGGCGTGGTCCTCAGGTTCGCCGGGCCCTCTCTAATTAAAGAGCTTTGAGAGCGGGAGCGAGGCATCTGGTCACTGCCATTTCCATTCCCACTCACCAAACAGAGCCAGCCAGACAATGATAGCCAATTATCTCGTTTATTAAAAAAGAGGAGGCCTTGGCGGGTAATGATTAGCGCAGATAGGGGTGCGTCAGCCCGGTCTCATGCACATCAAGGGCAGCTTGCTGGAATTTGGAGGCTGAGATCCAGCTGAGGCTTTTTGTGGGAAACAGCCGAGCAGTTCATTATACATTCAAGTATGTCAATCAAGACAGGGAGTGTTGACCTCTTAAAAGATGGTTAGTAATTTGCAAAAATAAAAAGGAAAAAGGAACTTATTTCAGTAATCATTATGACAAGATAAGGGTATCTTTGGGGCCAACTGAAACTCTCGTACGTGACTCATATAATTGGCTGAAATCAACACCTTTATGAATCGTGAGACCTCACTTTTCTTTTTGCAAAACTATTTTCATTGCATACTTCTAATGGTACGTAAGTTAAGATGGATTACTTTTATACAAATTGCAGGGCACACAACTGGTATGAAGCATTTAAAGTGAACTGCAATCAGCCACACCATGTCTAGTTATCATTTATACATATAATAAACACAAATAAATATTATTTTTGTATTTTCTTTATTAAACCTTTTGTAAAAACCTTAAAAAAAATCCAAGCAAATATTGAGTAAAAAAGTTCACTTTTAGAACACAGATGTGCATCTACATTCTGAAAACTTCAGAGGCAATTTAACGTTCATGGTTATTTTATTTATTTGTTAAATTCTGAACAGCTACAGTGTTAAAGGGCCCTAAAATATGAAGAAAGACAAGACAAGACAAGTTGTTATAGTTAAATAAAAACTGAAACTAAAAAATAAAAACCATTAAAAATAAATTAAATTTGAAATAAAATAAACATCAACTGAAATAAAGTAAAATATAAAAATTATGTGGCAAGGCAAAAGTTCTCATTTTAATTTAGTTTAACTTGATGTTCTAAAATGACTAAAAATAAAACAATGAAAAATAATAAAAACTATATATATATATATAAACGTTTAAAAAAACAAAAAAAACTCTTAAAATGACAAAAGCACACAAAAACATTACTAACACTTTAACTAAAAATTAAAATGTGAATGGAAATTTTAAAACTGATTTGCAATATTAATAAAAACTTATTCTCTTAGTGATACTAAAATAATAGCAACTTTCAGGACAGAGAGATAATACTCCGTGTTACTGTCCAACATCAACCTGGCAACACCAACATAACGCTGTAGATGTAGGTTTGTATTTGTTCTGATAATCTTTAAGCTCTATTCCCATCATGATCAAGGCCTCTGTGTACCTATGCAATATACGCAATGTTAATCTCATTTAGAGATGCCCTCTCCTCTGTCCTAGTTTGGATAACAGCATTAAAGTAGACACTGTTGTGGGTTTAGACACACCACACACATTAACATGCACGTACACACACCCACACATGTTCACACACAAAAAAATTACACAGTCTTTGCTATATAGCTCTGTGTTAGCACAGGCATAGAGGCTTAGCTAGCATTAAAAGAAAAAGAGAGGCATTTCAAGTAGTTTACACACAATTGTGCTCATTACATATACAAGCATGCTACTTATTTCTGTGTTTACTGCCATAAACGTGTCTTGAAGGCATTGACCTCTGACTGGACACTAACTAAACAAATATCACTGTTTACTACTGCAATTTAATCTCCTCAGCTTCCAAAACCACTTTTCAGTAAAGCTAGGTACAATAACACCTGAATTCTCATTATTTTTCCTCTACTTCTGCATTTGGTGAGGAAAAAAAGGACAAACGAGTATTATACTGCTGCTTTTGTCTGTAGCCAGCATGTGGTCTTAATCTGATTACCTCCAATCCTCCTACTCTTTTCCTCAGCTACGTGTAGCCACAGCAATACTTACAGAACTATATTATTTACATGCTTTACAAACACAAACAAATAGGAAATGGTCCCATGTGCTGCTATGCCAGCATGCCTATACAAACCCTCCCGCTGCTTTCGATTCCGATAACGGTGCATTGTTTTTTCCTTCCCACTTCCTGCCTGCTGTCCTTAGCGACAACAAGAGCTACAAGCACTTAATCAATGAATTAGCAGTGCAAGATATGCAGAGTGGGCCTGGGGGTCA
The DNA here is from genome assembly GCA_027422415.1 of Schizothorax lantsangensis. Classification (NCBI taxonomy): domain Eukaryota; kingdom Metazoa; phylum Chordata; class Actinopteri; order Cypriniformes; family Cyprinidae; genus Schizothorax; species Schizothorax lantsangensis. Next base: position 23,119,293 of record CM049858.1, on the reverse strand, counting down.
TAAGGAGATGAGCAGGCCCTTTGAGTTATGTGATGAGCAATGCACAGAGTGCAATAACTGACCAGCCAGTAATTTGCTTAATAGCCCGTCGAATCCACACTGCAGAGCTCAGGAATCAGACGACACTTTGAAGAGATGAGAGACAGTGACCTCTCCGTGATAAATTGACAACCTGTCTGGAGAGTTAGGGAGAGAGGGGGATCTTGGCCATGCCAAGTCGCTGGCTAGCAATCGGACTAATGGACGCAAGCGGCTAGACGGGTTTCTACATTTTGACCCTTCCGCGAGTCAGCTGGGCACAAGGCCAAGGTCATCGAGTGAGGTGCGGTGTGTGTGGACTTCATATGCTGGCATGATGTCTGCTTCTCATTTGATTAATTTTTGTGATCTGGTAAATAATTCATGGATTACGTTTTCATCCATTTAAACACAAAATGTCAGAATTTGCATTAAGAAGATAATTGATTGCTATTGATCAAGCCTTTTCAAATCATCTTAAAGGGATAGTTCACATAAAAATTAAAATTCTGTACGACTTCATGTACGACTTTGGAACACAAAATACAATTAATGTGAGGGGAAAAAAGTGATGGTACAAAAATGAAATGGGATGAAAAAAAGTTCTCTCACATTCCCCGAAGAAACTTTTACATTTGCTTGCAAAACTTTAGTGTTTACTTGCAAAATATTTGTCATGGAAAAATATGAAATGTGAGGAAAAAATATATTTCAGATATATATTTCAAAATATATATATTGTTTTTGTGAGAAAATACAAAGTTTCTCAGGGAAAACAATAGTTTTGTGAGAAAATGCAAATGTTTTGCGCGAGAATGTGTTTTTCTGGGAATGCGAAACTTTTGTGAGAGAACGCAAAAATATTGTAATACAACATTTCTTCCTATCTCATATTTTTTTCCATCACTATGTCCCCTTAGGGGATCCATTGATTTTCATTGTACAGACAATTTTATTTTAATTAAAAAAAATTTTTTTAATGTATACATCGCAATTCTCGCAAACTGCTCTGACACTCAAGAGTGTACCGCAGGAGGACATAAACTAAATGTGAGTGGGACATGATTTTTTGGATATTGAGGATAGTTTTGATGAACTTCCAGGATAGACAGTACGTTATGGTTTAGCTACAATTTCATGCAGGCTTTATCTGTTTGCCAGTACGTAGGTGACCCACTGGATGTTCTTTTATGTAGGATAAAAAAGAAATCAGCCTGGATTTAAAGTATGCAACATTTAAATTGGATTGCATGGCATTTTAAATGAAGGCAAATCATTTCATGGTTGCTTAATTTGAGGTAATAATACAAGATTTCCCACAGTTGATCTTTTCATATAATTTATTTTATATACAATTTATGCAGGGGTTACAAGTCGATGAAGGGGCTTTTCCACGGCATAACATAAAATTAGAAACATAAAATTGGAAGTTATGCTTTTCTGTTTATACCGGACGATATATTCCACTTCTGCTGCAACCATATGCAAAGCACAGGATTAGCTTTTTTTAGGAATCAGGAAGATTTTAGTACTTTTCTAAATTTTTTAACTAAAAATAACTGTGCACTTACTGTAAAAAAAAAAAAACTCTATTGTTGTGAAATTAGACAACCTGCACACAAGCAATTTGTTGTGCCAGCATTGTTTGATTAGGCAAGGGCATAGTCAAAGTGCAGAATGCAATTGTTTAGAATGAATAAACAGATAAATAGTTAAATTATAAAATTATGAATAAATAACACCACAAAAGCTGATTGATGTCCGTACATACAGGACTCCCTAATGGAATGGAACTGACAGTGATTGCAAAGGCCCATTTAGCAGTTGATGTGTTATTATGATTGGACATGTCAGTCTTTCTCCACTGATTAAAAAGAAGCAAATACCCCCAAAAATGTACCCAGTGTTCACAGTTCCTTTTTTGCGTCTGCAAAATGATGAGTGCATATTATTCTGTCAATCCTGAGAAACCGGTGACATTCAAAGTGAAGCCAAAGATGAGAAAGAAAGGCGTTCTCATGAAGAACTTTACCCCCCACCCCCAAAGAAATAAAAATAAAGCAACAAGAAAAGAGAAAAGAATATTTACAGAGATGACAGTCAAAAAGTCAAAGAAGTGACCACAATTTTCTAGGGCTCGAGTATAGAAATGCATACTTGGAAGTATATTTCTGTGACATTCTCAAGGGCCGACTGACAGCTGATCAGACCCTGCCCACACCTCTGGGTGTCCGCTTGTTTGTTAAGAAATACAGACACTTGTCTTTGCAGCAGACATGCATTGTCTCGGAACTGAGCTGACAGCAGGAGTCCACTTGTCCTTGTTATCTGGTGTTTTTCGCTCTGACTGCTGAAGTTTCCTGTTATGTTAGTGTGTGTATGCGTTTGTGCTGTGCACAGATGCAGTTTTTGGACCCCTCACTGGGCACACTGTTGACAGTAGAGATGAAATTTAACAGTTCCGGTTCCAATTCCTATCCTTCTTAATGATTCTGGTTCCTTAATGGCTCAATTAAAAAAAAATTTAAGAAGAAATATTCGGATAAAATAAATGCCGGTTCATATTGCATATATTGCCTTCAGCAGTCTGTTGCCAAATTATGAGATAATTTCAGATTTCTATAAAACAGACCAGAAATACATTTAATAGCCTACAGTTCTTGCAAAATTATTGCACAACATTTAAGTGACTCTTCACTGATAACAAATAGTTAGCCTATATGTTTCATTCAGTTAATAATATGATCACTTTTATAATATACTGCTGATTAAAACAAAACTCACGCTTCTCATTTGAACAGCCAGTCTGTCTGTACGCTCAATAGGCTATTATTTCCTGGTCATAATGGTTGGTTCGTTTAGGAATCAGAATCGTTTAGGAAAAAAAGAACCGACCCATAAGAGTCATTCTTTCAGGAATCGGAATGGCCGCGTTGAATGTTTCCCTAAAAAGAACCAATTCATTTGAGAAATTCGTTCAAAGAATGAAGGCACTGCATTGTTTCTGATTCACTTAAAAGGACAATCCATATTATTATTATTATTATTATTTAATACATCAAAAAGAACCACCTCGTAAGAGTCATTCGTTCGCGAATCGGACTACGCTGGTCGCGCTGCAGATTCGGTAGCGATGTTGTTGACAAGTAATTCGCTTCCGGTATTATATTGTCCAGGCCTGAAACGATTGTCGGTTGTGCTCCTTGTCACCAAATGAAGAAAGCGAAGCACAATCCCCAGACACTGTGCGCAATAATACACTATATTATCCACAAGGGAAATGTTGTTTATCTCGTCTTGTCACTGCTGATGGAGAGTCGTCCAGGTTACAGTTATCACGCGCACGCCACTTAAGATCCAAACGACAGCGAGCATCAGGACTGAGCACGTAAGTGCCAAGTTACAAACTACTTTGAATATGACCAGATTTATTTGAAGACGATATAAATCATGCACATTCTCTTTAAATGTGACCGTGAATATGCCCAAACACACTTAGCTGTTGCACTTTGGAAGTGAGCTCATTTAAACTGTCTGTCAGACTGAAGCAATCATCGTATACAGAAATGAAAATGGCTAATGTAACCCGGTCAATACAGGCCACGGTAATAAATAACGCAGACTTTGGTTCAGGAGCTGAGAGCAAGAATGCGTTTCCACCACCCATGTCATTTTAATATAGTGTTTTAATCATGGCAGGGGTTGTTAAAGGCTTTGGCTCGCGCATTCGCCCTACGCACCGTTTCTGGGCCAGTAAGCTGGCCACGAAGAACGCTAAACTCCTCATCTATATTTTCATCATTCGCATCATGCCGAACAACCACGGCACGTTCTCGGCAGTCAACACAGACTGCATGATATTTTCTTTTTTAAATTAAAAAGACAAATGCCTCATGTCTGGCAATAAAAGGGCTTTGGTGGGAAATGATTCCAGGGGCGCCAGTTTTTACACCATTTATCCCGATACAAAAGCCTTTGTGAGGCGTTGGGAAGCGAGCGTGTGCTGAGGCTGGGATGGGGGCATGAAGGCAGATCGAGTAGAAGTTGGGTGTTAATACGGAGATTGGCCAAAGATTATCGCGGGTTCAGGGAGATTCAGTCACAAGGTTTAAGTCGCTGCTTTTCTCCACGGGTAACCATGCCAACTGTGCCAGGAAACTATTAAACAGCTCCGCATCAAAAAACAGGGACCTTCAAAAGCCACAATGCACGTCTATAGCACCCAAAACAGGATAAGCTTCTCATCAGTTGGGAAAGTTCCTCTGCATTACAGGACAATTTTTTTAAAGAGAGAGAGAGAGGTATCTAGGATCCAAAACTCATTTTCATACATATTGTCTCTCTCACATTCTGGTGGGTTTTAAATGAAAATGTGAGAAACAGTGGTATTCAAAGCGACTCGTTTGTTTAACATCTGAATATGTTGCATTTCATGTAAAAAAGCATTCAAATGCATTTAACAGTTTCAAACTATTTTAATGTTTGAAACAGTTTGATGTCTTGTAAAACTGATATGGTTGTGGATTTGAAAGAACTGTCATTACCTGTGAAAAAAGCAAAGTGCAAACACGGGCCTGAGGAAAATGCATAAAGCCTGACCTATCTATCTATCTATGAAAACCTTGCATCAAAACCAAAATGCGTTATTGTCTTAGGACAACTTTTATGAACGATTTTGATCCACATATATAGATCTCACATCAGGCTTTTATGGCCCTTAGTGTGATAAAGTAAGAATATGAATATTACACCTAAGGATGGAAAAAACACCTCAGTTTTATTTGGATGCCCAAACTGAGCAAAACAATGCAATTTGATGTATTTTTTTCTTTATATGGCTAAAATGTTCCAGTGTTCCAGTCATTTTTACCCATTTATTTATTTGCAAAAGGCTACTTGGTCCCATTGGACATGAACTTACTGACTTTGTTCATAGGGTATAACAACTTCCCAAACAAAACTGAGAATTTTTGTACTTTTTGGGTGATCCTCCCCTCCCCCCACTTTGTTACACCTGATCGGCCTAAAACTGCTAATAAATAATATGCTATGTTATGCTATATTACTACCAAAAATTGGGTTCAATCTTTTTATCAACTTGTTTTCTTTCAATTAGCATAGATTTTATTTATTTTTTTGTAACTGATTGATCATAGGCCTTATTGACCTGAGCTTATGCACCTTTTTTTTTTCTTCTCAAAATTAAGGTGGATAGGCTCAGCTCAATGAGGTCTACAACTAATAATTTTCAAAAAGAATACAAAACCTGAGCTATTTTAAAGAAAACAAATTGAATTCAAGATTTGGTGATGATATAGCATGATGAGAGATTTATTATTTTTGACTGGGAATACCAAATTAGGAGTTTTCAGCACAGCACAAGGGTTATACTAAAAGGCTTTTTAATTGCAAAAAAGTGTGAAGGCTTGTAGTGGATTGTGTACAACATTTTTCAGCAAAGTTTTAAAGATGTTAATAATTTACAGGCCTTAGAAATTCACATATTGAATATGATACAGTAGACTTTATCGGGTTAAGGCCAGCGTGACAGAAGCCCTCCTTGCATAAGCTCTATGGACACCATTGTCCCATAAAACAAAGAGCGGACCCTTTCCCAGCAAAACTCAACCCATCCTACTTTCAATTCTCTTTTCATTGGTCTAAACAAAAACAAAACAAAAGAAAATAAACAACAAAACCCCTTAATTATGGCCTAGGTGGCTTGCAGGGATATTATTTCACGTAGGACAAGTGTTTAGCTGACAAGCGGTCTGAGCTTTTCTTTCTCTGCGCGATCAAAAAGCCAGGCAACAGATGTCAAGCTTTTGAATTTGCGCACGGAACATGACCTCAGGGGTCAGGGCCTATACATCCTGCCCAGGCCCCAAGCTGTGTAAGGCGAGGGCTGAGCGGAGAGTCTCCCAGGGCAGGTGGGTCTGGGTACGCAACCATCCCAGCATTCCCTTGCACTGGGTCGTACCATAATGATGCCCTATTTATGCCCCTTGTACATCTCTGTGGCGTGATGCGGGGCTTGACAATGGGCTGTTTCTGGCAGGAAGCTGGGGTGGGGTGTAGGGGTTAACCTGGCCCACTCCATGGGAAAGAAAACATCAATAGAACTGGGTATTAGCAAAACTGAAGCATAGGTTACTCAGGAATTAATGAACTTTCAGGCGGACTCCTTATCCCCGTATTGACAAGATGAAGTTGAAAAGCTGCTCAGGTCTCGAGTGGAGAACCACACAGAGGAGGGGTTGTGAGTGATTGCCTCCAGAGGAAAAAGAGCTCCCTGAAAGGGGAAAAACTGAAGAAAGAGACTGCACTGTATCCTGAACTGTTGAGGTAGGAAAAACTGAAGAAACTTGATGTACTGAGAGAGAGGGAAGTGCACTGTATCTTCTGACAGCTTTACAGCATGTTTTCCTGAAAACATTTTCATGTTTTATCAAACATAGATTGTAGTTTTTTTTTACTTATATATATCTGCAATATAATATATTTATGCATTTGTTAACACTAATATGTGGCTTTGATTTGATATTTGAATTTGTGATGTAATTGTTGTATTTCTGTGTTACTCAGTGGTTATATATATATATATATATATATATATATATATATATATATATATTTTTTTTTTTTTTTTGTTTGTTTTTCATTTTACCACTGTCTTTGATTTAATTGACATTCGCAATGCTTCATGGGATTGTTGTCGTTTTCCTCACTACAGCCATTAAGTCTCATTAGTCTTACCTTTGTCTTTTTGTCTGATTTTTAAATACTTTTTTGCTTCAAATAGGAGTTTGTAATGTTGTGTTTTACCTCGTAGTTGATTGGCTTGGTTAATGTCTTGTAAGACTTTTTTAGAATCCCTATGGGAAAAAAATTATTGGATAAAATACTAACACCACTGAAAAAGTGGGCGGGGACTAATGCACTCTCTAAAGATTTTAGTTACGTTTCCTCTTGCTTAGTCACTTGTTGTTTAGTTACTTGTGTTGCTATTAGATGTACACTAAGGACATTCTTAAACTAGAGAGCATTTGATTGGACAAAAATATTTGTAGTGCAGGATGAGTCAAGTATTTTTATTCACTTTCCCCCAAAAAACTGTCAACTACTTAAAAGGGATTTTTATATGTACACTACCATATAAATGGCCTTGAAACTGACATGCATGGACTGAAAGTTAAATTTTATTTCTTATTAGCCATTAAAGTCTATATATATTAATTTATGGGTGTTTAAACATGCATGTGTTTCTTTTTGTTGGTTATTTGATCATCCACTGGAATATGTTGCATAATCGGTGCATCCTGTCTATATGTTTTGAATATGACATAATATACAGAGGTAGACATCAGACAGCACAATTGGCAACATTATATCATATATTTAGCACTCCCCTTTTCACAAATGAACTTAAACAGTATACATAAAGTTGCCTTTGCTTTTGATGAATGCTTTTCTATACTGTATGTTTTCTCTTCATGCTGTTGAGGAGGCACTGAATTCTTCAACTTGTTTTTAACCTCATTTTCAACCTCATTGCCAAATATTAAGCAGTTTTAAGTGAATAATTACTGCATTCTAGATGGAAGTGACAGCATCCTGTGTCACGATGAAGCATTTTAAATCAGATTCATGAGGAAAAGAGCTGATATTATTTTCCTCCGAATAACCTTCCGCCAGTCACACATTCATTAGGTCTCATTAATCATTTTCTTAAGCAAGAGACCGCACTAGGATTCGAACATGAACACATTATTGTTTTACATCGTGTCTTAAGCAGGCGTGACATAACAATATTCTAGCGACAAGCAATTTGGCCATCCACATTGAAAGTGAAAATGCTACGTGACACAACAAAACCACAGCCAATCAGAAAACTGGTTGAGTTTTATCTGTTTTTTTTTTAAATTACACTTTTCCAGGCCTCAAACTTTTTGTCATATAATATAAGTATTTGCTCCCTGATTTTCTTTTACATTAGACATTTAATTGTATAGATTAGACATTTAATTGTGCATTTTTACATTTAGAATAACTTTGTTGTCATCTAGTTAATATTTAAAAACATTAATTATTTAATAACACTGTTAAATGTAATTTTTGGAATGTCACAAAATGAATATCAATTTATTTGACCAATAATTTATTTGGTCAAAAAAGTTCAGAGTCAGACCCATAATATTGGTCATTTGGTTATCAGCCATTGGTTATAGGACATGTTGCTAAAAGTAATTTTTTTTGTAGTTTTAATGACATATGACAGAAAATTTACGGGAAACTATTGTGCAAGACCCCGGATCTGCAGTCTGCATTTCCCACACGAACGCTGTGGCTCATTATGTACCTAGATTATATTTGTCACCTACTATACTACATCTTCAACTTTGTAGAGTTGTTGTTTTTATTGATTGAGATCATTTTGTCATGGTTTTTGTACTTGCTGTGTTCACAGTTCACACTATTCAGCGAGATACTGAGTCAGAGAGAGAATATGTGGTGTGAGGGATCTGAGTACCTGTCCTGGTGGTACGGCAGCTGCGTGTGACTCCCATGGTGTCAGTGGCCTCCTGCCTGGACAGCACGGGCTGATCGGGGCTGTCAGCAGAGTTAGGTGGTTGTCATTCAGCTGCTGCCCCTGCTGGGGAGTTTGGCCCATTTTGCATTAACACCCTGCTGAGTTAACGCCTCTGATCGCGCACACCACTCCTGCCTCCACATCGCAGTACTGCCGTGCTCCGTCTTCATAATTGAGTCATTTATTCTATTTCAAATGTGTCGTTGTTTCTCGGGTGTACGCCAGGAGCACAGGAGTGAGGTGGATGGGCTGAGAGACCAGTAGACCACTGTTTGGGCACACGAGTGGGTGTGTCAAAATAGTTGATTAGGCAGTTGTTTGTGAGGTCACACCTTCATCGATAACGATATAAAAAAAGTTTGATATAGGCACGTTCTATGAGTGACGCAGACAGCACACATGAACACATGCTGAAATGAGTGCTGTGCCTGATGAGGAGATTGTGAAAAATTAATATTAACGTTAGTCGGGAAACAAGCCAAATGTTTCCTTAAGACTTCTTTAATCGGCATATAAAACATAAGAAAGGAAATATTTGTTTAAATTTGATTTTGTGTTTGACTGTTAAAACAAAAACTATTTGTTGTTTGTCTTAATAAATTGGGTAAATTAAAAACACAGTGGTTACATTTAAAAAAAATTCTATTGCTCTTTGTTTTAAAAAAGGTTATAAAAAAGTGAATAATTAGTGGTTACATTTAAAAAAAATTCTATTGCTCTTTGTTTTAAAAAAGGTTATAAAAAAGTGAATAATTATCGATACCGAACGATATGAAACATTACATCGTTGATGCATTTTTTAGCTAGGATATCGCCCAGCCCTAATTTGCATGGTAAGGACATGCTGCACTTGCAATTTGACAATTTGAACTAGGGATGCGAACATTGTGTCACCAAATAATCGGTATTGGTCGATTAAAAACAATTATCTGCACTATCGGCCAATGATCAGGGCCGATTATATTCTGTGAAGGGGGGGTGGAAAAATGTGTCAACTCGTGTGAAGACTACAACTCGTGTGTGTGGAAAAAAAGGTCTCTATTGTAGAATGTAGGGCTGTCGAAGTTAAGGCGATAATAATACAATAAGGCAAACTCATCTTTAAATGAATGGTGACTCATAGGGTCAAATGGAAATATGTTAACCCCTATTTCAAGCCAGGGTTGCTAGGTCAGCAAATTTTTTTTTTTTTTTTTTTAGATTTAATGCTCACTTAATGTTAATATTAAAAAAAAAAAAAAAGTATAACACTGTTAAATTTGAAATTTAGCAAATCTCTAGATATCTATTTTTCATACTGTGCATTACAATGTTTTTTTTTTATTAAACTCACTTGTAGCATTTAAAAGTTATTTATTTTTTATTTTAATTTGATATTAAATATTTATTTTGACAAAATATTATCCATTTATCAGTTATTAGCCATAACATTAGCTTATCAGTATTGGGAAGAATTTAGAAATTTGTGCATCCATCATTTTGTTTTCTGTCATGGTATGAAGAAATGTATATTACATAGATATGCTAGTGTCTAAATTTTGAGCTTACATCTCTGTTTCTCTCTCACACAGACACGTCATCGATTTCTGTGCTGCTTTTGCAGTCATACTACAGGAATGTAGACTAAAATTTCGGACACTGTCAGAATGTCAGGCTAAGATCTATAGGTTGTCATGTGCATGATTTTAACAAAAAAGTAATGAAAAAATTGTTTGTGATTATCAAAATGAGTCTAAATCATGGCAAATCGTACAGTGTGCATTAGGCTTAAAGGACAGTACAGTAGAATACGTGTGGAGGAAGACTTTTGGTTGGCCTGACGGGGGTGGGGGGTGGGGGTGGAGGGGATTGTACATGCCTCAGGGGACATAAGCCTCACACTCCACTATCAGTGCAGCAAGGTGAAAGAGATGTCCAGCTAATTATACAAGCAGCGCTGAGGCATTCTGCTTGAGTGGCTTTACCCTGATGAGCTGACAGGGAAAAGCCGAGGATGCCGTTTGAACAAAAGTAGGGAAAAAGGGAAGGAGAAATGAAGAAAAAGGAGAGATGAATGTCTTTGGTCATGAAGTGTAATCCCACGCTTGCTTTTATCAGCCTTTCTCTGCTGCACCTGAAATGTTGCCCGCTGCTTGCGCGCTAAGCCTTAGCATAGCAAAGAGGAGAAGCCTGCGAAATTTCAGCTTCCATAGTTTTTTTTCCCTTTCGCCTGCCTACCTTTGTTGTGTGACTACGATGCAGAATTATTCAAATCCCTGCATCGTTTTTTTTTGTGTGGTGGTGGGTGAAAATGAAAGCAGCCTTGGCACTGATGCCCTGGGGACCAGCGGGGCGTGAGGAGAGCGCTGATTCAGACTACACAGTGCCACCTTGAAGCCGTACTGTTTGTCCTACCCGGGCACTAGGCTGTTCGCTTGGCTCTGGGCGGGAAGCCCTGAAGACTGGGCGGAAAGCAAAAGCTTAGCCTTTTTAATATGACCCCGCCACTGTGCTACTCTTTCTGCATATGAAATATACCTGCGTACACGTGTCTTACTTTTACTCCAGTGGCTGAGCAATGCTTAATGTTTGACAGGTTACGCTAAGGAGAGGTATTGTAATATGACCATGTTTCATTTCACACTCTGTCTAGTTGCCTTAAGCATTGAGTGTAGCAAGAGAAGTACCTTTATTTTTGCTCTATTTACACCTGGTGTTAAAGGAAACGTTCACTGAAAAATTTAACTTCTGTGATCATTTACTCACCTTCATGTTGTTTCAAATCTGTATGACTTTCTTTATTTAGTGGGACATAAATATATTTAGAAGAATTGTAACAATATTTGTGCATACTATTAAAGTAATTGGAATGGGAAAACAAATCTAAATCAATGGAATCAGTGGAAGAAAATTACTGTTTTAATGTTTTTGTGTAATGTTTACTTTTTAATGTTTTTGAAAGAAGTCTGAAAGATGCTTACCAAGGCTGCTTTTATTTGATCAAATATACAATTCAGTGTTATTACAATTCAAAATATAATCTGTTTTAATATATCTTGAAGTGTATTTATTTCTGTGATGGCAAAGCTGAATTTTCAGCCTCATTACTCCTGTCTTCAGTGTCACATGATCCTTTACAAATCATTCCAATATGCTAATTTGGTGCTCAAGAAACATTTCTTATTATTACAGTGTTAAAAACAGTTATGCTGCTCGATTTGTTGGGAAAATTGTGATACAGTTTTGTTTTCAGGTATCCTTGATACAGAACATTCTGCAAAAGAATAGCATTTATAAAATATTAGCGCTGTCAAACGATTAATCACGATTAATCACATCCAAAGTAAAAGTTTTTGTTTACATAATATATATATGTGTGTACTGTGTATATTTATTATGTATATATAGTAAATATATAATAAGAAAATATATATTTTGAAAATATTTACATGTATTTACGTGTATATATATTTATATTCATATAAATTCTATCGCTTATAAAGATATTTAATATATAAACGTAACACAATTTTCTTAAATATATATACATGCATGTGTGTGTATTTATATATACATAATAAATATACACAGTACACACACATATTTTATGTAAACAAAAACTTATTTTGGGTGCGATTAATTGTTTGACAGCACTATTAAAAATAGAAAACATTATAAAGGTCTTTACTTTAAATTTTGATCGGTTGAATGTGCCCTTGCTGAATAATTTACACTGCATGGTTCAAGTGACCCAATTCCGATTTTTTTCCTCCCATGTGGCACAGATCAGATATGGCCCACGACCGTGTAAGCAGGAAAAAATCACATGGATTCCGATATTCTCGATCGGCTTCAGGCCTCATTGGAATGTGGAAATAAATCAGATATGAATCGGATACGTGCATTTGCGCCTGCAGTGTAAGCGGACAAATCGGATATTCCCCTGTAAAAGCGTCATTGAAAAGTGAGTAGAACATCTCTAGTTGAGTAGCAGAGTATTAATTTCATTCGTCTGTGTTAAGTAATAGGCGATCTGACGCTGAAATGTGCTGCTTTTGAAATCACGCTGAGTGCTCATTGCTGCTGTTGTCAGTGACGGCTCGTGCACGGACGAGCGCTTCAGTCCTATTCGTTGCATTGATATAAAATAAAATGCACACAAACATGTCCCTGCCTTTGATATACAATCACTCACGAACGCATTTGGATTTAATTACTAAAAAAACACAGACGATGTGACATGCTTAACAATATCCACCACCTGAGTATTATTCCAGTCGCAAGCTTTCAGCAGAGCTGCGTACATTACTGTCCTGAAGAATTTGTAGAACTAGGTCCTAGGTAGGGTTGGGTATCGTTTGGGTTTTATTCGATACCGGTGCCAAATCGATACTTTTAAAACGGTGCCGGTGCCTGAACCGATACTTGTTATATATATATATATATATATATATATATATATATATACACACACACACACGCACTGTATATGGAACTAATGAAGCTCCAAGAAATCCCCAATATGGACAAAGGCATTGCTATTCCTGTAACTGAGTAAACAGAAGATATGGACGTTTTGAATGATAAAACAAATACATTAAACACTCGACAACGACAATATATAGTTTGTCTGTGTTATTCAAGCCATCTCTGGTATTTTCATAATAATTAAGTATATTTAAACTCCATTGCTAATCAATGCATTAGTAGCCTATGGAACATATTTTCTGCCTCATTCTGTGACAAGAAGCTATCAGATCACAAAAGGAAGCATTTAACTGGTGTTGTGGACTAAAAAGGTTATAATGTTCTATTTTGTTGGTTTAAACAGGTTTAAAAACGCAAATACAAGATAATTTTAGCTTTAGGCATTTTAATTAAAGCTAGGGCTGGGCGGTATATAGAGTTTGTACGATATATCCATATATTCTTTATAATCGATACGTTATTATGAAGCAATACAGCTAATATTGATATACAGTAGTTTGATACGAGCGCATCTCATAAAATATCTAGGGAGGACACAGACTGAACTGCTGCGGAGAAAGTGCATAATACAATTTGTTCTAAACATGTGACAAGCTTTATATGAAGGGCTATAAAAAAAAAACATATACAGTAGCCTATAGTTTATAGTTTCAGTTTAAAGCGGCTCGCGCTCTACCTGTCAGATGCTCTGCGTGCGCCGCTGACAGAGATGCTTCTCGCGCTGTTTAATGTGTTTGCTGTTTTCCGTAATGCATAACTTACAATTCACAGGTATATTCTCCATCTGTAAATGTTAGAGATCCATGGAAATATTTCCATTTTGCTGTCAGAAGTGCGTGAGCTTTTGCTTTGCGATTCTCTGCTAAACTTCACAGACTTGTTTTAGAATGAGCGCCGCCGTGCGCGTGCGCGCCAAACAGACGGCGCGCAATGAAATAAGAGCGCAATAACTCTGACTAAAATATACATTTTGCTGAAATATTTGTAGTTGTAGCCTGTGATGCTTCTTACGTGCGTTTTGGAGAAACAAAGGACAAATATTTTAATAGATCGCTCAGGCATGGCACCGAAATGAGGCACCGAAATCTGCGTTCTGATTCGGTTCTAGTACATACCGGTTACATAGGTACCGGTGCCATATTGGTACCGGGTTTCGGTACCCAACCCTAGTCCTAGGCTATATTATTTTGATGTATAGATGTAACTATTGCATTAAAAACGTTTCTATATGAATTCCATGTCAGTAAATTAAACTCAATGTACTATTCAAATTGATTTGTAATGTCATATGCTATTTTTGGCTTGTTTCACCAAAAAATCGGATATAGTCACAAAATCAGAATTGGTCATCAAGACTTACAGTGTAAATGCAGCCTAAAATTATTAATTTATATATAAAAATAAATATATATATATAATATATATATATATATATATATATATATATATTATTATTTTTTTTTTTTCCAAATTCCATATTTTTCCGTTTTAATTTTTCTGTATTACATTTTGTTTCCGTTTTAATTTTTCTAGACCCTGTTTTAATGGTTATGTATATATTGATTTTTTTCATCAAAAAGCATGTCTAACTAATTGAAATCACGAAACTTACAATAAACAGCAATTTATTAAAGTTTTAACAAAAATTACATTTTTAAGGCCCTATGAAATATGTTACTTTTTCCTCAAATTCAGTTTTATTTTCTACCAAATATTAACAATAAAAAAACATCCATAATTAATTGATTTTACAACAAACAGTAATAATAATTTATTATTATTTTCTTTCTTTCTTTTTTTTTCCAGAAATACTGTTGTGTGTATTTACATTTTTCTGCTAAATAAATTCTGGTAAATATTTTGTCTGGTAAATATTCCTTTAAAAATATTGTTTTAATACTAATTGTATTATTATTAGTAGTGTTATCATTACATTAAGTAATATTTCTGTCACGGTTTCTTCAAGTTAAACCAAACTTTTATTTTGATGGGTTGCTGTGAAGACCTTTAGGTTCCTGTTTGTGTATATGACGATATGTGTTTGTGTTCATGTAACTCATATATTGAGGCAGCAGAGGCTGAAAACTTGAACGCTAGCGCCACGTGCACTTTAGTATGTGTGTGGTAAACAAAACCGCGTGTCTGTGCCATTCATTCACACAGTGACACGCAGAACATGCAGGATTCATATTTAAATTGTATTTTTGCGGCTTAATATTCACAGGCACTAGTCCACATCACGTTTTGATTTAAGTGTACTTACATACTTTTGATGTAGGCTATCCATCCAAAATTTGGCAAATTCCGTGACATTCCCCGTTATACAGTAAATTCTGTTTTTATGACTGGATTCTGCAATTATGTTTGTGTTTTCCACATTGCAGAAATCATAGGGCCCTAAACTTTTGAGCAGCAGTGTATGTTCTTGTGTGTTCTCATTCAGTTCTTGTACAGTCGTACAGTTTTGGAACATTGTGAGGGGGAGTAAATGTTCTTTTTTGGAATTAAACCTTTAGGTTCCATCTCTGGTGATCCAGTCACAAGTGATCAGTAAAGAACATTACTGATCCGATCACAAAGATTTTGGACCCCATTCACATCTGTATTTGGCACTGTCCACTTGCGATCGGATCACCTGAAACGGATCTTGATACCAGGTGTAAACGGGGTGTTTGCGGTGCTCTGGGAGCTTGATAATCACTTGGGCTTGCTCAGCACGCACTAGCAGTCAGATTGTATCTTGGCCCCTTTGTCTTGGCGTATCAGGAAACAGAGCGTGAACGTGCTTGGACAGCCAGGACCAGATGATCAGGTCAAAAGGGCCCCGGATCACCAGATTGGAAGCTTCTGGGCCAATGTGAACCCTTCGTTCTATGAACACCTTGAACTTCTCCAACCCCGCTGTCATGACAATGAATACTACATCCCACCAGCACCATACTACCTCAGTCCAGGCTGAGAAACAATAGGGCCGCCCATTGCCGGAGGCTGGGGGGGGGTTCGGTATCTCCTAAGGTTATCTCCCAGTCTCATCGGCCCTTCAGTGTAATTATGCATAATTGCCCTGCCACATGGAGTGCAAATGTAGCGGATGTGAAAATGCCCAATGAAAAGATATACACTTTTATGGTAAAAGCCTGTCTCTTCTAAAAAAGTCGCCTTTGACTTTGACTTGAGTATGCCCTGTGCAGTCATTAAAGGCCAATGACGTTTGAGGAGGCCAGCCGTGGCGATGGGTCATTAAATGCAAGAGAGTTCTCTCTTGTCAGCCCTCTAGCTTCTGGCTGGGTTGCATATGGCCATGTCAGAGACCTTTCTCTGAAGATCTGGCCTGGACAGGGGCCAGTCTTAATGGCCGGGTAAAGGAGCAGCAAATAGCAGGAGTTGACAGTGGAAAGCCTTGGGAGGGGGAACGGAACGGAAGAAAGAGTGTGAGAAGTGGCCTGGAGTAGGACGTGCGTAATGGCACAAGACTGTCCTTTCGGCCAGACATAGTGCTCTCCAGTAATTAGACAGGAAGCCGATGTCACCCGCCACCTCTTGTGTCGTGGAGACGAAAGAAGGGGGCCACGGTGGCTGCTCTTTTCCCTTGTATCAACCGAAGAGGACAAAAGCGACGGCTACCTCATTTACATTTGAGGGCACTGAATACTTCATAAGGCACAGTGTTTCTCCTACAAGCCTTGCTTGTAAGTCAGTTAGTGGCACATATTGTATTACCTGATGACTTTGTTCATTCATTAATTAATTCATTCAGTGTTAAGGTATGAACAAAAGCTTAAAACTATTCAGCAGACATATTTATTTATATACATATACACTATATTGCCAAATTTATTGGGTCGCCCCCTTCTAATGAACAGGTTTGACTACTTTAGTAATTTCTATGAGTACAAATCTTAATGTTAAAGCATATAATTATATTCTAGGAAATTGTGTGCTTCTAATATTATAGAAACAGTTTGGACAGGACCCTTTTCTATTCTAACATGACAATGCCTGTGTGTATAAGGCAAGGTTCAAAAAGAAAATGATTGATTCAGTCAGTGTGGAAGAACTTGACTGGTCTGCATAAAACCAAGTCCTAATCCCAGTTTAACACCTCTGGTGTGACTGTAAATGCAGACCTTGAGCCAAAAACTCATCACCAAACACCAATGACGTGTACATACACTATATAGACAAAAGTATTGGGACACCCCCTTCTTTAGAACAGAAAAATGCACTTCCAAATCTGTGGCAACAACGATGGGAACATAATTCATGTATTTAAAAATTGTATTTCCATCTCTGTTGCAACAGCTTTGGAAGTGTCTAAAATGACTGTACCCATATGTACAAGTCATTGGTGTTTGGTGATGAGTTTTTGGCTCAAGGTCTGCATTTACAGTCACACCAGAGGTGTTAAACTGGGATTAGGACTTGGTTTTATGCAGACCAGTCAAGTTCTTCCACACTGACTGAATCAATCATTTTCTTTTTGAACCTTGCCTTATACACACAGGCATTGTCATGTTAGAATAGAAAAGGGTCCTGTCCAAACTTTTGCTATAATATTAGAAGCACACAATTTCCTAGAATATCATTATATGCTTTAACATTAAGATTTGTACTCATAGAAATTACAAAAGTAGTCAAACCTGTTCATTAGAAGGGGGCGACCCAATACTTTTGGCAATATAGTGTGTATATATATATATATATATACATTTTTACCATTTAAAATAACTGTTTTCAATTTCAATATATCTTAAAATGGAATTAGTTTTTTTTCAGCAGCCATTATTCCAATAATCATTGTCACATGATCCTTCAGAAATTGTTCTAATATGCTGATTTGGTGCTTAAGAAACATTTCTTATTAGTATAATTGTTAAAAACAGTTGTGCTGCTTATTTTATTTAATTTTTTTGTGGAAGCCTTGATGCATTATTTCAGGGTTCTTTGATTAATAGAAAGTTTAAAAGAACAGTATTTATTTGAAATAGAAATATTTTGCAGTGTCAAAGTCTTTCCTATCATTTTTGCATCCTTTCTGAAATAAAACCCCAAAACAAAACAAAACAAAAAAAAAATTCTGAATGGTAGCATGTGTATCGTAGCAATTCATAACGTCTATGATGTTAACTTAAGGTTTTTTATATTTATTATTATTTTTAAAGAGGCAAGCCTTTTTATATGTCCTTGCATCCACACTTGAAAGGCAAACTGCGCAAGAAATGCCATGTGGTCTTTATATGTTCAAGATGTTAGTGCCATTAGTCATAATTCTAGTTCTCCCACCTGTCCAGTTCACCTGATGGCTCTCAACGTTCTGACTGTACCAGAGCCACCACACCTCTGGATTGCTAAAGAGCACTTATGGAAAAGAAAAATGACCTCACTTTTAATTTCCATGTATAGAGGTCAACAGCAATTCCGCCCACTTTTCCGTAGCTGGCGTGCCAGACAGGGTCCCTCCATTGGCTTTGTAGGGCCTTTCCTCGCCCTGCAAGTTACTGGTCCTCACTGTCACTCTCCCTGCATGTCAGGGGCTTATATCCATTCTCCACTCATGCACTTACTCTCTCCTCCAGGCCTCTCCGAGCCACGACTGCCAGAATTAGGGAGCAATTAATGTCAGCGCTGATGGCAGTGGTTATGTTAAACTGACTTCTGTCTTCAGAATTTAAGCACATTCACTCCATTATTCATTAACTGTAAGGGTTGAAATTACTGTCAGATGAAGAAATCAGTGTCAGGTAGAAATGGTGGGGCTGTCCGGATAGTGACTCAGTCAGGGCTGCATTTCCCAGACTGCCCTTGTCGGGTATCGTAGTGGCCGTTAATGGCCCTTGTGACTCTTATGGGAGGAATCGTGGGTATTTGAATAAATAAACTGGAACTGTAATGCAGTGCATGCTAAATCACTTTTTTAAACCCTGCTTTTTGAAGTGGTTAGCTTGCAACAAGAAAATTTTTTTTTTTTCAAATATATAATGTGAGTAGGTTGGGTTATTCTTAAATTATAATGCAATTAATGTCAGAATTCTGTGCTAAATTTATGTGCGGTGTCATTTTCTGAGCTTTTAAGATTATTTGGGTGTAATGGAATGGACGTTGCGTGGTCCGGGAAAGATTACAAGGCAGGGACGTGCTCTCAAATCTGCATTCATTGTTAGCGTCGCCATACTCGGCTCAGAGCTCATTCCGAAACATTCCATTACAAAATGGTTTGGATGTCAGCAGCTCAAAGTCCTATGGGTATAGTTTGGCTGCAGTTGCGTCTACCATGCAGACAATTATGTGGCCAAATTTTACAAGTGTTGGTTTTACAGAAAAATGGAAAAAAGGAAAGAGGAAAATGGATTTAATTACTCACAGATAAAACAAAGCACCAAACCCATTTTGGTTTTCCATTTTATTCTCTCTTATTTCAATACCTCTTTTTTTTCTTTTTTTTTTTTTTTTTTTCCTCCGCCTTTCTTTTCTGTGGCACGACTGGGGAGAATGTTGGTCTCACACGTTTTTGCGGCTGACCAAGGCCAAGCCGGTAACACAGAGAGTGCGAGGCACGAGCCAACAGTTTCAGGCAAATCATAAAAGCAATCCATTAGAAAAAAAAACGAGAAGACTATTGAGTGGAGCGGAGCTGGAAGCCACTCATTAAGGTGAAATGTGCCAAGGTCTGCACTCACAAAGGACTCTAATGCGCCCATCGCCAGATCCTTTTTGTGTGAGCGTGATGTCATTCATTGTGATGCAGAACCCAGAGAGAGCGCCACACACAAGTGACAAGCCCTATATGTGTTTTATATCCTTATAAAAATCTCTCTCTCTCCCGCTCTCTCGCTTTGTCTCTTTGCCTGTCTCTTTGTCTCTCTCTCACTCACACAAATGCTACACACACTTTCACACACTCTTTTCACTCCTCTTGATGTAATTCTTCCAGATTACTACAGCAGGGGGCAGTCTGGCATCCGCACGGATCCCTGGCACTGGCTCTGGCTCATTGGCTTCCTGAGATGCCTGTTAGTGGTCCTGTGTGTGTGTGTGTGTGTGTGTGTGTTTCTCTGTGTTTCTAAACGAAGGGCAGTAAGAGGCCACTCCAGCCATACTAGGAGAAGCCATACTTTCACATACTTCACCTGTGCACCTTTCCAAGAAAACCCTGAGAGCAGCTTTGGAAAAAGGATGAGAGATGTACTTAAAATACTGCTGTATTGTAAGTGCTGGAGAGCAGAGAGACATAACCAATGGTGACCCAATGAAACAGTGTTGGCACTGTAGGTTTTCTCATGATAGGGGTTTATTTCAAAATCTGCATAGTCAATTTAATGCATTCATTTATTGTAAAAAACAACAACAAAAAAAAACACTTATTTATCTGCACATAAAATTTCACAAAGGATTTTCCTATACCATCGGAGCAGGTTTAAACTTGAAGCACCATATTCAGCGTTTTGTGAGTCAGAGCAGGACACCTGGCATAGCATATATACACTATAGTATAGTAGTATACACTAGTACTACAGTATAGTGACTATACTGTAGTACTATAGTGTATATTACTATAATTTATTGACCTTTATTGTTATTTATGTGTATTATATTATTGTATATTTTTATATTTACATATAAAGTCATTTTTGTAATGCAGAGGTAGTAATCATGTTGAGATGCAGTTAACTGGGATTACTTAATCATGAAATTAATTATATTTTTTTCTTAATCAATTGAAAGTATTATATATTATAATTCATGTCATATATTACATATATAAAAGCTTTCCGAGTAAGATTTTGTAATACATATTCAATGCTTTTTTCTGTCAAAATAATTTAATGTCTTGAATTATTTTAGTATTGAGATGCAGTTAATTGTGATTAATTAATTGGCATATCATGAAATTAACTTTAATTAATGTTATTTTTCAAATTGATTAAAAGTTCTGTTCAAAGTATTTCAAAAATAACACAGAAACTACCAGGAGTTCAGTTTTCAAAACCAAAACTTAGGTTCCAAGTTTTCTAATTCCTTCTTTAAATCTCAGTGGATAAGAAAGGGTTATAAGTTACCAGTCTCATCTTCTGCTGAAACGTCACTTGCTGTAGTCATTTTAAACGTTGGGCGTATCTTGCATCCTCTCACCTGTAATAACCTCTTCAACAAAGCTTTTTTTCTTGTACTATGACTCATATGATGAGAAGCAATAGATGATGTTAATATACTAATCAGCCCTAGTTCACCTGTCGTGGGTTATGTTCAGTGCTGACAGCAGTTTAATGCAGGCATCACACACACACAAACGTGGATCTGGTGGGAGGCAATAGCGCCGTGTGCTCTTAGTAACTGTGTCAGTGGAGCTCACAGCAGTCAAAGGCCAGATAAAATACTGTAACCTCATCATTACAAACCATATTCTCTTTAAAAGTCCTCCTTTTTTATATCACATCATGAATATTTCATGCTGTGATATCTGGGCCAATTAGGTGTCATATCCTCTGTCTGAGAGTTCTTTATCTTTTTCTATTTTCTTCTCATCTCTGCCTGCCGGTAGCTGTATTTAAGAGGCAAGTGTCTCACTCAGTATGTAAAAACACAAAATGAGCAGAAAATAACACAAAATGCTCAGCTCTGTATAGAGGGGGTTTTAAAGGTGTGATTTTTGGAGTGTCATTATAGTAGAAAAATATGAACTGGGGAAAAAAGGGCTCCCACCTGGAAAATTCAAGCTGCTAAAGTGGCGTTGCACCGTGGAAGTTGCATATCAGGTCACAAAAAACACAATTATTAATGTTACACAGTAGCATTACGCAGACTCCCTTCATCCCAATTCCTTGCTTCTACACTCCTTTCCTTTCCTTTGCACTTTCTTTCTTTCTTCCTTCCTTATTTCCTTCTGCAAAAAATGCATTAGCAATTGTTTGATACCATTTTTCATGTTATATAATAATAGCAGGGTTCCTATGGGGTTTGGAAAAGTATAGAATTTGATTTAAGTATTTTCCAGGTCTAGAAAAGTATGGAAAAAAGAAAGCAGAGTATGGAAAAGTATTTGTGTTACCAGACTTTTGCCCCTATTTATTTTTTTATAATAGAAAATTAAGAATTTATTGAAAATAAATTTATTGTACAAGAAGTCAAAGTCAAAATACGACAATGAATTCAAGGTGCACTTTTTCATTATGCAAAACTTCAGGTTATAAGCATTTGGGGTTTCTTCTCACAATATTCTTAGCACTTAGCACATGGCAGTGATGCACAAAGGAAGTAGATTATATAAAACTAGAAATTGTAATGCGTAAGCATGCAAAAAATTCCCATGCACATGCAGTGGCGTAGTGGACGGGCACGCAGGGCACGCACTGCAGGGGGGCCCCGCGATAACCTCCCCATGTTGGGTTGCGTCGTATCATGTGTCGACGATAGCCAGAGATATTGTCAAAAGCATCAAATATTGTCAATAATAAGAGGATATGGCATTTCCAATTAATGCAGGCCTGTTACATTGTTCTTATTATTAGGCCTGTTATTATTATTAGGTTACTTTTATTATTGAATTACAATTAATTTGCCCCGCAAAAATTTCATAGCGCATCACTGGATAACTGAGGCGCTGTGAGGATAATAAAAGATTAGGCTATTAGCTTACTCCTCAATCAAAATGTTTTTAAAAAGGTTTTTTAAAACAAGTCTGTAATTTATACAGTTAATTAAAATTAACACTGCAGTCATCATTGAAAATTAAGAGCAGCTTTATTTCAAGCACCGACTTTCAAAAACCTGTTCAACGCGACGTTTCTTCTCATTTTTTTCACTTACGTACAGGCCACAAGAGAGGCTATTAAGGGAATAATTGAAGACAGTTATTTACCGTTATCAGCATATGTTGAAGTCTCTCGTCGTCTCTAAGAGTATATGTGCTATGAATGCAGTGTCAGATGCCGAAACACCGGCAGTTTCCTTTATTTATTTATTTTACTTTCACTTTCGGCTATATTGAATTGACTGAGGTTAAGACGTTCACCGGCATAAAGTTTGCACGTTGTGTGATATCCATTGACTCGCATTTATGGTTTAAAACAGAAATATTTCCATTATTGTGATGTATCAACGCGATTTTGCGCTACGCCACTGTGCACGCGTGAATAGTTCCTCGAGGATACAAAATAGTTTCTTGTGTACATGTAAAAGTCTGTTTTTTTATTATTATCTTTTAGGGGCTCTGTATGTTGTCACTTCAAGAAAATCAATGAAAAATAAAAAACCCTGAGAAAATAAAAATAGTTACAGATGACTGTACTATATACCAAATATAAAGCTGAAAATAATGCTCTGTGAATCATTTATGTTGAATATGTTCTGAAAATCTACTGAGAGGTTTGGAAATTTGAGTCTGGAAAAGTATGGAATTTTGAAATGGAAAATGTGTAGGAACTCTGTAATAGCAAGATTACTAGTACTTCTTTTCTAGATTCAGTGTTAAGTGCTCATTTTATCAAAACAATTGAAACAAGCTCGAATTTGAGACAAAAAGGTGTTGTTCCTCTGTGAATGATGATGTGAATGAACATTCTATGATCATTTTGCAAGTTTGATATATCCTAGTGTTTGATTTTAGCTTATGATTTGAAAGTGCTTTTGAAAGTCAGTGTTGTGCACTGTACAACTGTATTTTGTTGTAATAGTCCTGCATTGGAATATGTGAGATGCCCTGTGAGAAATGTATACTTTTTAAGAATAACACCTTATATATATAGTCTTGACGTGTTTTAAGGAAGTGCAGACAATTTAACCGCTGTGGTGTTAATCAGCTTCCTGTTCATGCTGTAACAGTAACTCATTAAGCTGGTAGCATTGATATGTATTAACAGATCAAAACAAATTATTCAAAGTGTTGCGTCTATGGAAGTTCTTTCGTCTGGTGGGAAATTTAATCCAGGGAGCCGCTTGACATTATTTAGAAGCAATTATTTTAGAAAGCTGCATAAATACCTCTAATTTACTGCTGAAAGAGGTGTGTTTTTATTGTAAACACACTCCTAAATGATCTCTTTTAGATTGTGCAATTACGGCCTTTAAACATTCGGAAAGTCTAGAAAGACCGAAACAGCATTATGACGTAAGGTAAAAGGGTCATAGCTTTCAAATAGAGTCAAATACTCAAGTGCTGTTTACAAATGAATGATTCAAAGTGATTTCTGAAAAGAGTCTGTGGTCTGACAAAGCCCTTGGAGACCATATAATACATTTTCAGAGTGTTCAATTTTTTCAGCATGATTGGAATACAGTATACATAGATTAAATATGTACAGTATATTTATAAATATTTATTTTTACACAGTATAGAAAGTATCATACAAATGTAAATAATAAAAAATATGACTGTAGGGGGTAAATATTTAGCTATTTTTTTATTATTATTAATTTATTTTACAAATGCACAGATAGACAGATAGACAGATAGATAGATAGATAGATAGATAGATAGATGGATGGATGGATGGATGGATGGATGGATGGATGGATGGATTGATAGATATGCATTTATATCCTAACAACTGAGCACACATACATATATCTGTGGCTTTCCGGATGTTAACAGTCAGTGACAGAGGTGGCAGATCTGGGTACTAGACTCAATGCACGGCTCCACAGCGAACGCCCCACTGCCCAGGCCCGCTCTGGAAACTGGATCAGGGGAAAGTGTCGCGTTTAATTATGCTCCTTGCTTCAGCTCAGCGTGGAACCATCTGCCACTGCGAAATATGACTTTAATAAAGGGAGAATTTTCCAGTGCATAATTTAGTGGTAATGGCCGGACAGTTATGTTACAGTCATACATTAATGCGTGTGAAATGCATGCTGAGTCGAAGGCAGAGAGGTTTGGAAGGGGTTTCGGTGATGTACTGTGACATTTCACAAACACGGAGATCTCATTGACTACATCCTTTTGTTGGTGATCAGGCTCCTTGGTGGTGTTACATACTGTATTTGAACACAGAGGTCTGTTTTT
Organism: Schizothorax lantsangensis; assembly: GCA_027422415.1. Lineage (NCBI taxonomy): Eukaryota > Metazoa > Chordata > Actinopteri > Cypriniformes > Cyprinidae > Schizothorax > Schizothorax lantsangensis. The sequence goes on along the minus strand of CM049858.1, from coordinate 23,094,220 downwards.
TTTGCATGTCTTTTTTAATCACTATAATTGTCATTTTTAAATGGGAATTTCAATAAAACAACATTTCTGTTTGTTAAGCTCCAAAGATCATCAAAGATAACTGTCATTTTTAAATGGGAATATTCAATGAAACATTTCTGTTTGTCAAGCTCCAAAGATCACCATAAAACCACCTTAAAGGTGGTCTATATGATTTCTGTGATGTATTTCACGTCTTCTGAAGCCATACAATATTTTTGTGCAAGATGGACTCAACATTTACATTGTTATACTCACAGAAAATGTTCCCCTTTATATTGCAGTGTTCAGATCAAATTTGGTGTCATTGAAGTTTGGTCATAAAAATACTTGAAGACATTTGTTGTCATTGACATCCAACTGACATAATAGCCACCATATTTGATTTATTTTAATGAGTTTGTTACACCAAGGGAATTGTACAGCTTTAGAAGACTTGGAATATAGCGCAGAAGTCATATGGTGTTTCTTTGTGGAGATGTGGCCACAATGATTGTTGCACAAATATTCTTCAGAAATTCTCCTTTTACATTTCGCAAAAAAACAAACAAACAAAAACGTAAGTTTGGCACAGCATGAGGCTGAATAAATAATGACCAACTTTTCATTTTCTGGGTGAACTAGTCCCCTAACTATGTTTTAGAAATGGCATGAGACTAAGGTTCTACCTGTTTTTTTAAAAAAAACAAAAGCCTTAACAATCTGTCTGATTAGAGCTCATACCTTGGACAATCTGAAGAGATGAATAAATTTAGTTTCTTCAATCTTGTTTTTCATTTATTACAGACAGTTCCTGGGACAGATTTGGTTTATTTAAACCTCACGTGAATAGCACTGATTCCTCAATCAGAACCCCTGCTCTCGACGATTTCTCAATGCTGAACTAAAAAACCAAAAGCCACCCTGTCTCCAAGCTCCTGTGCCACACCAATGCCTTTACATATTTCACATATCCCTTTTATTGCAAATTATTGAGTTTTTTTATTGCTATTCATAAAAAAAAGCATATTTCCCTTTATCTGCAATTTACGGTGAAGCTTTTGGCGCAATTTCCGATACTCGAGTTTTATTTCCTGACATTAGCGTGCTATTTTGTGGGAATGAAGGAATTTTTTTTCGCCTGCTATTCACTTGACTGCAAGGACCTTTCAGCTGATGTCGGGGGCGGAGGGACACGTACACAAAGACCAACAGCTGCAGCCACTCCGCGCTCCCGGTACCCCGTCAGATTCGAGGCCTCGGAGCATCGGTAGCCCGGCTCGCTGAAGAGCATGTTTCAAGGCAGTGCAGTCATTCACAGATGAACAATGCTCCTTATTAGTGCCTCTCCGTCACAGTTTTGTCACCACCGTGTTGATGTAGGATGTCTATTGATTAGGCACAAGCACTGAAAATTGTGTTGTTTGTTAGTCTTGCTGTGTGTTTTCGTTGTTAATTTACATATAAATGAAACAATATACTAATGTATGCATTTAGACATGATCTATGTATAAAAGCATGCTAGCACGTACAAACGCATGATCAGGATGTCTCACGAACAGGAAGACAACACATTGTCATTGAAGGTGTAAAAGCATGTGAGAAACAATGTGTCATGTGATCCCATTTTCAGACTTAACAACGTCTTCTTTTGTTTGGGAACACACTTTAGTTGATTCACACATCAAGTTTCAAAGGCAAAAAACCTTCTTGTAAGGTTCTTAGCGACAAAATCAATCTTGTAAGATTTCCCAATTCAAAATGATTTTCACCCCTTCTCAAAAAAATGCCGCCAGTCACACGCGAGTGTAATGCTAATGACATTGCAAAATCTTACAGTTCACGTATAGTTTGTTTCGCGCTTTTCACAAAGCGTCTTGATACATAGTTTCAAAGCAGCTTTACGTGCCTCAATGCCCCCCGTGAGCAAGCCAAAGGCAACACATGCGATACGATTATATTAATTACTGCAGTCTAAAATTAAACTTATTGTAAGTGAACTACTCTATTTCACAGTAAGTTTATTATACATTTTATGTATTTTAGGGGGAATTGTGCTACTTTTGCTCACAGAGAGCGTTCAGAAAGGAAATACAGAGAGAGAAGGGATTGCGGAGTATATTTTACATTTGAGTTTCTAGATTTTTTATTTTTATTTTAAGTAGGATCTATTACTAGTAGGGCTGCCACTAACGACTATTTTTATTTTGATTAATCTATCGACTAATTTATCGATTAATCGGTTAATCTAAACGATTAATTTCCCACAAAAAAAAAACAACAATTTTACTTAACAATATTTTATTAAACCAAATTAAATCCAAATTTCTATGAAATCCTTTTTTAAAGCAAAAGTAAAGTGCAACAGAGTGCAAGAAACAAGTGTCCATCTCATCTCAGTCCAAATCACTGAAATCAGTTCAGTATTATAGTGTAAGAATGACAACATATCCACGTGTTCTAGTCTAATAATAAAATTATAATCAGTATTTTAAATAAAGGAGTATTTACCAGAAATATTATTTACCAGAATTTATTTAGGAGAAAAATGCAAATGTGCAGTATTTCTGAAAAAAAAGAAAAAAAACTTTTTTTAACATAAAATCAATTAATTGGAGATGATATTGATTATTAAAATTTAATGGAAATATTAAAATGAAATCCAGAAAATAATGGAAAACAGAATTTGGTACAGATAAAACTGTAAAACTCAATTAATTAGACAGGCTTTTTGATTAATACAATTTAATTTAAACATTAAAACGGATTATAGAAAAATGAAAATGGAAAAAAATGAATTTGGAAATAAAACGGATTTCATAGGGCCCTATAATTATAATATATATTTTTTTGTGGTAATAAAAATAGATGTAAGTGAACAATAGCTTTTAAAATGACTTAAAATACATATATAATAGCAATGATGCAATAATAATTTGTTCAAATAAAGTATCAAAAGCAAGAAATCATATGGTTTTATTGAACAAAACTGTTAAAATACATAATGTATTATAAACAATAGAGCTAATGTAGATAACGCATAACAACAAAGGCCTGCAGGGGGCGCCAGCGGCCTAATGATTATTTTTAAACATTACTGCGCGATCTAATCCTTGTTTAATATTGACCAAGCACCATTTAATTCAAATGTCCACTTAATCTTTAATATTTGGCAATTTATTTAGGACAGAAATGCTATAGGCACTGTAATTAAATGAATATGTGGACATCAAAACGTGTAAACTCAGAGTGAGGGTTTGAGCTTTTATTTTGAAATCGCGATGTATTCTCCTGTGTTTGCACAGGTTTATAAATGATTTACCTTACAAATCTGATGAAATGGCGCACGTTGCGTTCCCAGATGGACGTTATAATAAACCTAAACTCACAACAAAATACAGAGATGGAGTTTGAGACGCTCCACACATGTAAATAATAAGTTCCTGTGGAACTACTGTGAATGGAGCCGCTGTGTGAAGCAGGTACTTAACCTACACGCATGCAAATAATTAAAGCGCATATACTGTGTTAGAACTGCATCGCATATAATTATTTAATTAAATCATAGCTTTGGGGATTCACAATTATGCTTAATTATGATTTTAAATGGGTTTAATATCATGCAGCCTTGGAAAATAGTCTAATAATGTGTTTTATGGATTCTCGTCGGTGAAATGCGGCACTTCCGGTATTTTGCCGGTTAGTCGACGCCAGCAAAATGAAGTCGATGATTTTTCAAAATCGACTAGTCCGACGAATCGCAACAGCTCTAATTACTAGTAATTCATAAAATAAAATAATGGCTATGGCATATTTGATATGATATACAGCACATATTGAAAGTGAAATATTTGGTTATTTTGTAAGATATTCTGTCTGACTGTGGTGGCAATTCAATTGATAAAGCTGAAAAGCAGCTTGAAACCACCTTCTAGTTTCGTTAATCATTCATTCAATATAGTGAATAGATTTGTCTATTTATGATGAATGATTGACACATTATTTTTGTATCTGACTTTGTTGACCCATATTGAGTGAACACAGAAAAAAGGAACGGATAAACCCAAACATGTGAATACCTCTGTATGTGTTGAGCAGATGAATCATTACTATTACTATTATTACTTACCCCCCCCCCCCACAGTTTTTATAGCCTATTTTGTCCCATCACTCAAGAATTGGTGTCCTACTAGTTTGTGCCCACAGTGCTTTCAAAATATTATAGGCTAGATGATTGAAGATAAGATACTTTTTACCTTTACGTTTTGCAGTCTCTGAGGGGTGAACGGCAATTAAGTTTATTGTAAAATCAAAGTATTGCCATCAAGACCCGAATGTGACTCCACGGCTTTTAACACCACCTATCAGATCACTCTGAGATTGATCTGAATCCACCTGATGTTGGTCTTGGTGTAATTATCAACGCAGGTAAATGGCACCTCACCTGATGATAAAAACGGATACAGATATGCCGCTGGCTTTCCTTATGATTCACTTTAAGTCCCTGATCTACTCCAGCCTGTCCTGTGGGCATGTTCAAACAGGCGTTCTCAAATCTCTATCCCTGTGGGGTCGGCTCTCTCTCTCCTTGCCCCTCTGCCCCTTAGCCAGCAGCCCCGTAGCACCAGGAAAAATATCGCTTTAGCTTAACTGATGAAAGCAGTGCCCCCATCTCATAGCATTAACTTGTTTATCTTTAGCAGAAGCCAAAAAAAAAAAAACTTTCAAGCTCCATTGCTCATTCTGTGCGAGAGAGATAGACGAAGAGACATGCGAAAACAAAAGGCAGCCACTGAAATTTGCATGGTGCTCAATTATACATTAGCGAACATCACTTGGCAATCTGTTCATATCAATTTAATTGGATTTTAATACTGCCTCTGATCTTGTTTTCTAATTAACAGCAGCGGCTGGCAATAAAGCAGAACCATGCACCCAGCAACACCTTTGATCCTGGCCATATGGAGTTCCTTAGAGCTCATTGTAGAAAAAAAAAAATCAGTCACCTAAATATGAGCCCATGACAAGCCCAGTGGAAAGCGGGTGGGGGCGGATCAGGGCAGGAGCGGGTGCCCGGGAGTGAGGTGGCGTGTCGGGCTGAAGGCGAGGTAAGTGTGACCCCCAGATGGCCGGATATCACTCCTGCTAACGCTTTCATTGATTAATTTCTCTCCTGATTGGTTGTGATTACTGATAAATAAAACATGATCTCGGAATCGGATGCAAATCAGCTCCTGAGCTTTAGGGAAATGTTGATTGCTTTTTCAAATCTGTTTATTTCCACCCTTGTTGCCCTTAACTTTGTATTTGACGTGGGACTTTGAGAGCGTGTTTTCATCTCTCGCTTTCATGCTGGAAGAGCGGGGATTTAAACCCTCAAAGACGGCGCGGATAGCGACGGAAAAGTTCAATGTTTTGACCATCGGTTCTGGGGGAAATCAAACATTTTGGTCACTGGAGGAATGTCTGCTGCATTGTAAACACGGCTGGCTAATGCTTGATGTTTGATAATGTGCAACAACATGTGCAAGAGTTTTCCGATCGTTTCTGTTGTAACATAATTAATGGTATGAAAAGATTATTTTTTTTCTTTTTATCTTTTGATATGTTTGTGTCGTTATTTATTATTTGGTTACTTATTTATGTTTGCTCGTCTAATCAAGACGACGCTCGACAGCCCTGAAAACGTATAAATAATGCATAGACGATATAAATTAAAAACATTTTAAGTCTCTAAAACCGATTTCCTGCTAAAATATAATTTACACTGCCAGATAGAGTCTTATTCTGTCTTCATTATAAGCTGCACAGCAAATCTGACGATCCCGCAGTCTAATGATACAATGCTTCATATTAACATCAGAATTCATTTACCACATTGCATCCAAAACATTTTGACAGACCTCATCTAGATATTCTGTCGTATTCCAAGCAGCGCCACCTAACGATCCTCAAGCGCTGCCAATATTCCCTGATGAAGAGAGACAGGGGGAAACGGTTAGGCCCCACCTCACCATTTAGATTCCTAATTGTTATTAATGCTCCTGATCAAAACACACTGATCCAGCAGTGTGTGTGTGTGTGTGATGGAAAAAAAGGATGCCAATGCTGCAGTCTCGTTTTTTTCTTTTCCCCTCCACCCTCCTCTCTGAAGCAGACAATTGAGGGGAAAATGACAGAAAGAAGAAGGAGGTGGAGAGAGAAATCTGCTGTGCGTCAGACAGTCCATGGAGGAATTAGAGAGCATGGCTGATTCACCGTCCCCTAGAAGCGGGGGTGTTAATTTGGAAATCTAGGACTGGTATGTGGAGAATGCTAATTTGTAATTAGGAAGATTAACTAAATCTGGGGAATAGAGAAGATTATTGACTTATATAATAAAATCAACAATGCTGCCCTGGTTAAATAATCATCGCCTAAAATCACACGTTTCAAATTCGCTGGGCAGGTTACGCAGTGTGCCAGCATGGGAGCTTTGATCCACGCTATCCAAAAATAACAGCGTGAGATAACCGGGGATAATATCTCCATCAGACCAGGCCTGCTAATATCGCTAAGTAGATAGCTTGTGATTGGAATGTTATTGTAATTATGGGCGTCAAAATCCACTCCTTAGTGTACGATTTGAGATTTCGATCATTACATTGAGATGATGGGTGTCCAACTGTTTAGGCAAATTAACACACTTGTGCGTGTAAAGTAGAAATCCTGAAAATGATCGGAAATTGCATTAACAAAAAAGGGGAGGAAAAGTGTTTTATAGGTGTGATTTAGGATATTGTCTGCTTTCTGTTTCATTAACCCTTCTATTGTCTTCTGGTAATTTTCATTATATTCGCCAGATCGTTTTTAGTATTGGAACCATTTAATTGGGAAACAGGCTTTGCTTTAAACAGTTCACGGTTAAATTTGACCTGTATATTAAGAGCCACTTATGGTCTTTTACATTTGACTTTTCAGAATATTATGAAAATATAAATAGCATAAAATACTTTAATATTTTACGCATTATTATTACTAAAATTAAAATTGTACATTCAATTAGTATTGTATTCACTTCACTAGCCACAGAACAATACATAAGAAAGTGTGGAAATATAAGTATTACGCAGAAAACATCTTTTGCCAGTTGTGTCTCAGCATCCAAACATTATAACTCCATAAGTATTCAGTTATTATTATTTTTATTCATTACTTGACTTTGACTCATTTGATTTGTATTGTATTGCATATTATTATAATAGACTGTTTGACTTGTAATACCTGTTTTTGAAAAACTATTTATGGCCTTTCCCCTTTGAGCTTTCAGAATATTATGCAGCTTTAAAACGAATGCTGATTTAATACTTCAAACAAAACATTAAACTCCCAGTTTACAATCCTTGCGAAAAAATCCTTCTGTTAAGTTTTGACAGGGGAAAGTTTTGTTTAATGAAAGTTTGTTTACACTCAGTTGCTTCCCTCCAGTGTTCTGTTTTCATCAGTTTGTAGTTAAAAATGTTACAGACATTGTTTAAAATCAAAATTCCTCCTGAAATAACCTTTATGCAAAAGCGTCTGGCAAATACTGCCGTAGGACAACATGATACATACAGTGAGATCACGATCAGCGCAAACAACTGTGCTGCATCTGGCAGCTCATTTTTAAGTCAATGCATAAATCTGCATTCAAATCTCAAATTCCTCCTCAAATTATTGGACACACAGGTATTGGCGACATTAGAAGCGGGAAATTGAGTATTTTACATGAGATGAAGAACAAAAAAAGAACCTTTCTTTCAAAACAAACACTTGGCAACTGGGAAGATGATCTCTTAATATGAGATGTCTCAACATGCACAGTAGAAAATACATTCCAATATATGTGTGTTTAAAAATGTATGATATAGTGTTAAACTTTAAATTTAGAAAGCGACTTGACGTATTTGTCATAAACTTTTGCCCTTTATTAATCTGTGATTTATTCATAATGAAACTTCACAACAACCTGCCAATGTAAAATCATATGCATACATTTGAATTGTCTCGCAACTTGTCATACACTAAAAACATGACAATTAGAGCCTGAATACATGAAATGAAAGCCAGTTCAATTACAGTCTCTGCTGTATCTGTTTAGCATGTTATTAAAAGCATCTGTTTTCATTTATTTTTAATCAGAATATTTTTTTTTTACCCATTTCACAAAACTTTAGTGGAATATTATATGTAAATACTGTATATGTAAAAAATCAAATTGAATTAAGTGGCATCATACAATTTTGAATAGTTCAGGCTTGGAAAGAACGTGATAATAAGCAATATTCCAGACATGCAAGGTTTTGTGTGATTTGCAGGAATTTATGTTCATACCGTATATTTGAAAGTGTTTGATAAAGAAGGACATATGTCTATAGCCAAATACTTGCTCAGGCTATTGACGAATTAATTAGTGCTGCTTAAGATAATACTACGGACATCTCAAATTGTGTGACTAGTAGTCTACTAAGTGAATGTAATTGTAATTTTTACCTTGCAGACTAAATTAACCTAAACCATATGATGGGACCAAAATATCATATAGACTTCAGGATTGACTCTAATGATTCTCAAACTTTAGCAAATGCACAAACACTGTAGAATTGTAGATAATCACTTGTATTTGGTTGATCAATAGCTTAAAATCTCATTGCTTTTTCATCCCTACATGTTCCTGTACACATTTGTTTATGTAAAAATGCTTTAACGCGTTACAGGCGTAGATTTGATTGACTAGCCATTGGCTCTGGGGGTCAGCGTTGATTGGTGTCGAGATTTGAGCTCACAACCCGACAGGCCACGCGGCGGCCAGCCGGCGTCAGCTCTAGGAGCAGGTTCGGGGTCCTTCGCCCTCGCCCCGCTCCCCAGCCCGCCGCAGTACGCCGTCTGACAGCTCAGTCAGCTGACGCCCGATGTGTTTCTCATTAAGCTCTCATCCCCTAATCCTCCAGGCCCGTTTGAAAAGCCATCCACACCTCTTCCGTCCAAGACACAGCAAGCCTGTTTGTTAGAAGATGCAGCTGCCTCCCTTTCTCCTTCACTCGCTCTTTTTCTCTTTCTCTCGCTTTTCATAAATGAATATGCCACTCTTGACACTAAAGACTTAACATCAAATGAGCTTGGGAATCTACTTCCACAGTTTAACTGCCCATTCCAGAAGCTTTGTTTTCAAAGGCAAGGAAGTGGAATTCACAGGCATAAAGTTCTCTTTGTTCTTCTGCCCTCTGGCCCTCCGAGCCCGTGCGGACGCTACCACGGGGAGAAGCCCAGATCAAAAAATCACCCTGCAAAAGAGCTATTACCTGGCCCCCGATGATGCCCCCTGGCATTCACAATTAAATCAGTCGGGCTGGAAATTTCCTTGTAACGTCAATCAAAATTATTTTCTCTGGCATGGTCGCTTTCTTAAAGGCACACTGCTGTTAGTCTAAGGGGGGCTGTCCACTTAATTCAAAGCTCTTTATTCGAATCAGGCTAAAGAGGAAGAGTTGGCAGAGAGGGTCGTATCCTCCAGCATGCAGTTGTCTCCAAAAATAATGTGTCTCGGAATAAAAGAAAAAAAACAAAAAGCGTCAAGAGAGCGACTATTTAAATAATACGCCGGACATATTCTAGTCCGCAAAACATTAGAGGATTGGTTTAATACCAGGAAAGACAGCTCGCTGCCCTTGGTGGCCTGTTCTGTTCTTGGAACACCACTTAATAAGATGGTTGAAGCTAGGATATATTGACCAGGAGTGTGATTCTGCACACACAACTAATGAGATACCCGGGTCTTGATCATTTAGCCAGGAATAAAAAAGGGAACATTAATGACAGATAAATGAATGGATGGATGAATGGCAGATCAGTGATATAAAATAGCTTTTTGTCTTACTGTTTTAACGAGCCACGTTGACCATCGAAAAGGAAAGTGCGATATTAAGCAGAAAAATTCAGCGTGACAACCTGCCTTAAAGCTTAAAAAACCTCAACAATCCCCTTTGTGTACTTACTGGAGGGCCACCGCTATTGTTCTGTTATCTTTGCCTCTGGAGGTATAAATCATGGCTTGTCATTCTCCGGTTTTCATTTTCTACTTCAGCTGAATCTTAGGAGCGAGAAACACGGTTTTCCTAATGCTTTGTGTTTTAGAAGGCTCTGCATTGTTACCTGATGTAGACAAAGGTGGTTTGTCATGTTTTCAGATAGTTACTGTACATTTTTTTTTCTTTGTGTACTGGTACCATTAAAAGCGTGCGTGTGACTGATTGTGCATGTGCGTTTGAGTGCTAGTGTGTGGGTATGTGCACATGTTTGTGTGTGCAGATGTGAATGCATTAATGCATGAGTGTGGAGTTAGAAATGTCTGAGAGAATATGTGTGTTTGTGTGTAACAAACTGATTTTAGAATTATTGTTTCTCGTTTTCCAGGAAAAAATATCTTCATCTTTAAAATAAGATCATTTTGTTTGAAAACAAATATGCGTAAGATAAGACATCAGAGAACATATCTTGATTTTAATATTTTTTCCTCATGAATTTAAGCATAAAAATAAGAATTTCGTCTGCAGTGTTGACCGATTAAATTTTTTCCCCCAAATTTTTCCCAGAGATCCATTCTATTTCAAATTTATTTTGATATTTTTTAATAGATTGTAAAATGAAAAAAAAAATGTTGTATCTAGAAAAGTAAGTCCTCATATTATATCTTAAATTATTTATTTATGCAGTATACCATAAAACAGTAAATTATTTAATAGAGAAGATCCTAGACCCAAATAACTGTGAATCAAGGTTAGTAAATTAGATTAGATTAGAGACACAGTGTATATACTGTGTACTCTATCTATCCAACCCAGGCTCATTGGAAACATCTATCTGTCTCTCTCTCTTTCTGTCTCTCTCTCTGTCTGTCTGTCTGTCTATCTGTCTGTCTGTCTGTCTCTCTCTCTGTCTGTCTGTCTGTCTGTCTGTCTCTCTCTCTGTCTGTCTATCTGTCTGTCTGTCTGTCTGTCTGTCTGTCTGTCTGTCTCTCTCTCTCTCTCTCTGTCCGTCTCTCTCTCTGTCTGTCTCTCTCTCTGTCTGTCTGTCTGTCTGTCTGTCTCTCTCTGTCTGTCTATCTGTCTATCTTTGTTACTTTTTGTTAAAATTTGTGAATTCATTTGTTTTTGTTGAAAATGGTATAACATTTTGTAAAAATGGATGAAACCCACATAAATACAAGAATATTGGAACTTTTCACTTTTGTTTTTCTTTCCCCTCACTATTTGTTATGACCCCAATTAAGAATAAAGCACATACAGTGCAGTACAGCGGGCATCAAACCAGTTGTGGACTTAATTCCGAAATAAACAAGTAAGAAATACTGCTTTTTATATATATATAATTCAAAAGTGATTCATCACTGACATATAACACAATGAGTCTTTGCCTGCATTGAGTCTACTTTTATGTAGCACATGCTTAAATGTGCAACTGACCCAGGCAGTTTAACAAAAAACATGGCCAGTGACAACAATGAGGCATTTGTGGCCTGATTTGGACATGTCTTTGTGAAAGCAAACTGGTTTCCATCATTTATCATAGTGGAATTTTGACTTAGACGTCAAATGTAAACTAGGCCTTTGAAAGTGTTTTGTGTTCAAAAGCCCTCTTGCTCTTTCCAGAAGATGAAGTAACGGTTTTTATCATAAACTCATTTTCCATGGGTCCATCAGTTTGTTTGGTGTATTCAAATGCAAAGTTAACAAGATGCTTCCAAGTGAAAAATTAAAAACATGCTCAAAATTACTTTGGTAACTTTTTAATTTAAGTCACAAAGTCATTAAATGCTGTCATATTTATTTAATGACAAAGAAAGTTGCCTAGTTGACCTTCTTTTGCGAAAGAATATTCGGTGAAGTTTTGGTGGAAAAGTCGAATTGTGCACACATGCACTAACTTTGCACTAAGCAGAATGATCAAAACACATCAAAAAAGCGTTACTTCATTGCCAAGCGTCCCTCACTTCAGCAGGAGACTTCCCGAATTGGCAGTGTGAATGTTATGGAAAAGGGGAGCATCGCTTTTTGGGGCGAGAGCATCCGATAGGCAGATCGTGACCCTCCCTAGATGATTAGTACGCAGATCTCAGAGGACTATGGGAATGTTGGTCCCCAGTCTGGCAAATTATTTCTGTATAAATGCAATCCAACAATCCTTCACCAATGAGAGAGTGTTAATTAGAAGTCACTTTATTGTGCATTGTTCTGTGTTTCTGATCCAAGATAAAACTTGGCATGAGTGTGGTCTGGGTGAGGTCAGAAACTCTTTTTCATGGATTTTCATGTGGCATGAGAAGATAAAAGTTCACGCCAAGTACATTTACTTAAGCATTTCAATTCTCTGAACATTGTTTATTCAAATGATCAAAATATCAGTTTATTTTTCAAATGATGTTGTAAAATTTACTTTGAAATTGTAAGTTTCTAAAACATAAACTAGTTATAATTTAATTATTATTATTTTTTTTTTGCTGCTATTTCAATTTACCTAATTAAAATAAACTGGTAAAACAACATTAACATTTTTTATTACAACTGAATTTTATTACATTACATTCAATAACATTTGAGAAATGAAAAAAAAATAATATGAATAAATTTGAATATTTGTTGTTGCATTATCTAAAACAGTGGATTTCTTGTTCCCAGTAGTATTATTTTTGTCTTATTTATATACTATTATTGTATTTATTAATAATTTGAAGTTTTATAAATACATTTGGTAACACTTTAGAATAGGGAACACGTATTCACTATTATCTACGACTTTTCTCTCAATAAATTCCTAATTTGCTGCTTATTAATAGTTAGTAATGTAGTTGTTAAGTTTAGGTGTTGGGTAGGATTAGGGATGTAGGATAAGGTCATGTAGAATAAGGCATTAATATGTGCTTAATTAGTACTAATAAATAGCTAATATTCTAGTAATATGCATGCTAATAAGCAACTAGTTAAGATACCCTAAAATAAAGTGTTACCGTACATTTTTCTTTTTCTTTACATTTATTTTAATTTAGTAATTTTAGTAAACCTTAAACTTATTTAATTTCAATTAGTCATCAATACATTTTTCCATAATTTCCATTTAAGTTTTCCATCTAATATTTATATTTTATTTAAGCTTTTTTTTCAATGAATGAGTAATATTTTTAATAGTTTTAGATTGAGTTAACAATATCAACACTAGTTCCCATGTGTTTTGCAAAGGACTAGATGCATTTTAAACTGTCTGGAAGAATAGATTCACCAAAATAAAATAAATCAGACTTTATAGCAGGTCATATGAATTCCTGATTCATATGAAAGTTTGCATGAGACAGAGCTTTTACTCCACTACTGAAAAGTGTATTTAAGTTGGTAGTGTATTCTAGTTTTTTTTATATTATATCTTAATTATATTAATTAAGTTATATCTAAAGGAAATTCTGTTTGTGTGTACACTTTTATTTTGTGCATAAATAATAAATAATGTACATATATTTTACTTCTCCCTACAGGACAGAAATCAAAAGCATTTAAGGCTCCACGTTGCGCGAATCACACATCCAACTGTAGGCCATTTTCTTAGTTCTGCGGGCATCACATTACCAGTAATAACATTTCTGGTGTAATCATGCATATATAGTTTTTCTTCCCTCAGATGGGATGGAGTTGTTGGAGCTAATATATTCAGAGTCAGACCAACTGCCGTTCGCAAAGGGAAAAAAAGAGACTTGGTTGAGTAACCGTAATAATTGGAAAATTATTTTGATAGCCTGAAACAATCTAATATATTACTGAATTTTATTAAAATAATATCAAATCAAATTAACTGCTATTCCATAATGAATTAGGTAACAAGGTAGGCAGATATTAATCGTCCTTCCCTCCCTGGGGCCAAGAGAGGAACGAGGAAGAGGGGGTGGGGTTACCGAGCCGGCTTTTGCGGCTTGTTAGAAGTCGGCAGAAAGCAGTTGGAAAACTCCTTCAGGAGATACACATTTGAAATACACGCTTTCTTCATCAGTTAGCAGAAACGTGTTTTTTCTGGAGAGTCTGTTGTGAAGCTCAGTGCATCAATGACTGTAGCTCCGCCCATATTCACTCAATCTCATAAATGATTGGCTGATGTAGTAAGGCCCATTCTTGAGCTATACTCCATAATAAACTTAGCTTCATCCCATGGTGCTGCTTTAGCCTGTTTAGCGTTGCCACATAGGGGGCTTCAGACTATACATCTGGACTCTTGATTTTAATCAGCGCCAGGTCTGTGCTTTGAAATTGTAATCAGATGCTTTACTTGGCTATGCCAGACACATTTAATGTATCAGCCCCATGCCAGGTCCGTTCGTAACCTTGCAAGGCTCCTGTAATTTCAGCATGCCAATCAATTATAGCAAATGTATGGTGCTCTTCCAGCAGAAAAACAAGCTGCTGCACATAGCATTCCAAACCATGGCACTATAATCTGGTTTTGCAGAACCTCTTATGGGGTTTAACAGACCTGATTGATTGGGGTGGGGTACTCCAGAGCCCCTGCGTAAGAAGGCAGCGAGAAACCACGGCCATGATATCAAGCTATTTTAATGGTAGTGAATAATAAGACAGCAGAGCCAATAAGTGCCATTTGCTTGTAATCCCTCATACTCAATAGTCATGAGTAGGCATGTGCTCTGTTCCAAAACCTAGCGAGCCGCCTTCAGAGGCAGCGTTTTAAAGTATCCTGACCTGAAGGCTGTTCCAAAATTATGCTGCCTGCTGAGATACTCATTTTGCTTAAATTCTAAGGGATTGCATATGTCCTTTTCACAGAAGGAAATCCTAGAATGCATTGCAGCACACTTGCAGATTGACAATATAAATTAAAGATGGTGGACAAGGTGAGACAATTGAATATAGTTATGTCATTCATTACTGAAAAGTATGCAGTGTATTTAAAAATAGATGATTTTACCTGGTATTTGTGTGTGCTATGTACTTTTACGCTTATTAGAATATCATCAGTGTTCCTGTAGTTTAAACAGTAGAGCATGACACTAGCAACACCAAGGTCATGGATTCAATTCACAGGCAAAGCAGGAACTTGTGTACCTTGAACGCAAGTCACTTGTGTAAATCATACAGTTAAACTTAGTAACATGCTACTGGCAAACTCTTTAGAAATCAGTTGTTAGATGCATTACCAGTGCTGTTTGTTGCCTATTTAGAGCATTCCAAGTCTGTCACTTGTAAAGTTCCATGGTTATGTTGCCACCTTAGATGTAGGCAGTCAGCAATGGGGCAGCTCATTAGGTTTTGAAACTGAACTATGGTCTGAAAATATATATGTCGGTATAAAATCACTTTAACTGGTTTTCAGTGGTGGCTCTGCATTTGACAAGAGGTTATGGCCTTTTACTGGCCCTAGAGACTGCAGATATAGATGCTGACTACAATATCTGCTTGTAAAAATTGACAGCCATTCAAATACACCCGAATATTCTGTATTATTCATCATTCCATAATATTCATCATATTTACAGTATCATTGCAATATTGTACATTGTATATTATATATTTTGAATAAATATTCAGTATTGGTTATTTATTATACATGCACATTACATTACTGCTTTTTACAAAAGACTTACATTGCTTTTCAAGGTACAGTACATTTTTTTTTTGGGATCGAATCGACCATTGCTAATTAAATACAGGAAATTTTTATTCAGCAAGGCAGCATTAAAATAATCTAAAGTGAGTAATGACATTTATAAAGTTCTATTTCAAATAAATGCCATCTGTTTGAACTTTCTATTAATCAAATCCAGAAAAAAATATATTATGACAAAAAATAAATAAATAAATAGCAGCACAGCTGTTTTCATGGCTGATAATAATAAATGGTTCTTAAGCACCAAATCAGCATATTAGAATGAATTCTGAGGATCATGTGTTTTTGCTGAATTTTGTAATCGAATAAATGCCGCCTTGGTAAGCATAATACATATTTAAAAATCTAACCGTAACCTTTTGAACGATATTGTATAAATCCTAAATATTACAATATTTTCCCACAAATGATTCACCTAGTCATACTTCCAAGGGAGTCCTGCACCAGCCAAGCAACTGTGAATGAGATGATTGAGAATGCTAACGGACAGCTTTCTCTAGCTATTTCCATTCATGAAATTGGCATAAAATGTGAGTGCATCAATGTTTAAAAGTGAACTGAGCACTTATTCAATCAACAGTGAGTGTGCTTTAGATATAAGAGAGCACTACTGTAGAAAGATGACTCACTAACCTGATGAGACCAAAGTACTTCCTTACTGTGTCAGTTTGACACATTTGCGCATTCCAGCACTGCGATAAAAAATTTCACGCTAAACGTCTAGTGGAAGACTTCTCAAAACTGCATGCACAGTTCATGATTGATACATCTCCACCGTGGGTACATGTATCTTCGTGTGAATGAAGACGTGAATCGAAAAGAAAATACGGTCTCTTTCTGGCATGGGAATCGGCACCCTTGACACCTATGCTGCTCTCCCTACCTGACTTGAAAATGAAAGGGAAATCATTTTTTATTTTTAATTACTAATTATTTTGAGGGTTTTATGGCTTTATTTTGGCTGTCACAGTCAGTGGGGAGAGAGGGATTAGGGTCCTTAGGGGGGAAGAGGAAGGAGATGAGAAGCAGGCAGAGGAGGACAGCTAATTTTTGATCCAAGGGGTGCTTTGCAGGCCAGGGGGGTGACAGCTGCACTGTCTTTAGCCCGGATTTGAATTTGAATTCTATCTAACGATGCAGCGACGCACGGACTTGGCAGGGCAGTCTGGTAATCTTCTTGACACAAATGCCTGGGCTTTTCTTGTGTGCCCTCACAGAGATTTGAGTAATTAAAGTTAAATTGAAGGAATAAAAAATATCCTTCTTGTACTGAGGCTGTCTTGCTAATGCCAAGTGTGAATAGTCAGGGTTGTCCTTAGAACTATAATCCCAAATGCTATTTCTCCTGTAACGTGGAACTGCCATATTTTCTTTTTTTTTGTTGAGCTCCAAAAGACAGCGATAAGGGACGGCCGCCACGCTTTCATCTTACAGGCATCTTTTGGAGAGGTGGGAAAGCAAGAAGAAAAATGAAAGTTGAAAATGTTAGTGGTTGTGAAATACTGCTCATACCTGGTGAGAGTGTGTAGATTTTACACCTTAACCAGATGACAACAACTCTGGTGAGGAAGCTTTAATGTTTTCTTGGATTTTTAGATGCTTGTAGACTTGGCTGCTTTTGTGTATCATTTATATCTGACTTATATTTATCAGCTGAGTAATTCGACAGTTGTTTTACAGCAGAAATGGCAGTTTTAAATGAACGAGGCCCACTTTCTTAAACATAAATTAATTCTAAACCAACACTAAATAGAAAATCAACATTAGCAGATGAAGTCTAGATTTTAGGCTCTGTTTGATTGATGCAGATTTCATGCAAAGCTGCACAGATCAATTAAACCTTATTAACTGCATATTATTTTGCTAAAATAATATTTACACAATGTGTGGAGGCAGGGCCTGTGAGACAGGAAGTGCTGAACCATTCAAAGGCAATAGAGAGTGAGTATTTTAACTCACCCACATCACATACAGTGTTTTAAAGCACGCTCCACGCTCTCTGAACGCTTTTACACACACTTCATATTCCGAGAATGCTTTAAACATTTGCCTCAAATGCACTGTAAAAATACTATAAAACGTGTTTCTCGCGAACATAAAATACTGTAACATGCTTCTGAAAAAACAAAAAAATACACGCACTCGTATATCACACGCTGGGGATGTTTTAATAACTGCTCAACATAGCCTAAAAACCTTTAATGCTCACCGCACGCCGGGAATACTTTAACACACACCTTACTTACTTAAACAGCAGACCAGGGCTAGTTGCCATTCGACTACTGTATATCTTGTGGTTTCAAACCTTATTTTTTTTTAAGGATTTTTCATTATAATATGAAGTTTACATGTGTTTTATTATTGTAATTTAATCTATTTTAATATAATTATTTATTAATTTTTGTGACAACTTGTGCTCAAACAGAAATTGATTTTTAAAAATGAACCTTATATTCACCAGAGTAAGTGTAACAACTAGCCCTTGTCTCTTCTAAAAACAAAATCTTTACTGTAAGGGCTTCACATTCACACCTTATTGTTCACTTATGCAAAGGTTGTAGTACAGCCTATGAGAAAATCATTTTATTTGCCACTGTGCTTGTTGTAAATGCTGATGTGTGAATTAATTATGCACTTATATAAGCCTAATGCATAAAGACCTGGTTTGCAAATGCAGAGGTCGCACTCTCAATTGCATATGTGGCCCGGTAAGTATGTGCTTTCACAATCATTTTAATCACAGGTTAAAACAAGCCTTTAACCACAGGTTGATTTGATGTGCTGTATTTGCAATAAACATAAACGTATGAGTCAATGAGAGAGTTGTGTTGAGCCAAATCTGAAAAACATGGGGAAAGGAGAACTTTTAATTGGAAATCTGGCATTAGGTGAATCACTTTTAGTAGAAGCATTTACTCATAAGGGCTCAGGCATTGTAGTTAAAATACACTTGACTTTGCAATAGGGAGCTCTAGCAATCGAACAGCAAAGAATGTTGTTAGCAAATGCTGGTCCGAGTCCCAGGTGAAGGCTTTTTAGAAATGTTTCACTATTGTTAACCAAAAGGTGACGTTACAAGCAGTTAAACTGTGCATCGGAGTGTGTGTAAAAAGGGTATATTTGTGGCTTGTGCATTTCTAAAAGGTGTTAGTTCAATCCCATACAAATGAGGCCCAAAACTTGAAATGACTGTGCATGTAGCGCTGGAGGTGGATTTATGTAGCAAACATGTCATTCTGAAGTTTCAGGTGTGCAGACGTAAAGGTTGCAGGTGGAAAAACCTGAAGTTTGTTACTTGATGGGAAATGATCACTGTTACAATGAGAATGCCAAAGGGCACAGGTTCAACCCCTGGGAAGAGGATAACAATGTAAAATGTAAGGTAATGTGATTAGAAGTGTGGGTATGTTAAAAATAAATCTTACACCATATCTTTCTAATTTGAAAATTCGGTCATCATTTACTCAACCTCATGTTGTTACAGAAGGAGAAATTCAGAGCACCATGTGAGAAATTGTTTGAAAAATTGTTATTCTTTGATAATCTTTTATTCAGTGAGTTTTTAACTGCTGTCAACTGCTACCAGTTCTTTGAGTCAGTGAATTGAACTCTAGTACCTGATCAGTTTGATTCATGAATGAATCATTCAGTTTAAAGGGGTGGTTGACTGTTTTTTTTCTATGCTTGATTGTGTTTATGGGGTGCAGTCTAACATGTTAATGCTTAGTTTTTTTTAAAAACACATTAATTTTCACATAATTTACCTTTATTCCACACCGCTCTGTCCCTTCTCTGATAAACGCGCTAATCATTTCCTGCTTTTATGAAGCCCCTCCCTCAGAAATACGCGATTGGTTAGGTGCCCCAGTGTGTTGTGATTGGCTAAACTGCCTCTAGAGCGCATCTAAACATCCCGCCCCTCAGCTCAGCGGCATGTGGTCCGCTTGTATTGTAAACAATGGCATCGTCTATACTTCTTATCAGTTTGAGCCCGATTGAGACCCAGAGAATATTAGTGAAGAGGATCGCGCAGAACCTGTGCAAGTACGGCTCTTAATGGTATGTTTGTTTGTTGTTTCATACTTTTAGATACACTGTTATTTGTAGATGCTACTGCTTCTGTTAGCTTTTAATATACGTATTCACTGAGTTGATGATCTGAATGTGTGAGAGAGAGAGAGAGAGAGAGCGAGAGAGATGCAGAGCAGGAGGACGTGAGGAACAGGATTGAGAACCGCTGCTTTAGAACACTGATTTTGAAAGTTGTGAATCCATTAGAATCGTTAGAAGACAGAATCGTGATTCATAAATGAATAGATTTTTACGTGCAACCCTAGTTTTCTCTTCCTCTTCTGTAAAGCAGTACAGCATGGCCTCGCCCCCTTCGTTGCATGTTACCGGGGGTGGGGTTTATCTGGGTTTGTGACGTAACGGACCCGGGAAGTAACTCGTTGTAGTCTCTGAGCCGTTTTTGTAGGCATTAAACTGCCAAAATTTTAAAAGACGATATAAAAAATATATATATAGATAAATATATAAAAAAATATATAATAATTTATATATATATATATATATATATATACAAACCCGATTCCAAAAAAGTTGGGACACTGTAGACAGAATGTAAACAGAATGCAATGATGTGGAAGTTTCAAATTTCAATATTTTATTCAGAATACAACATAGATGACATATCAAATGTTTAAACTGAGAAAATGTATCATTTTAAGGGAAAAATAAGTTGATTTTAAATTTCATGGCATCAACACATCTCAAAAAAGTTGGGACAAGGCCATGTTTACCACTGTGTGGCATCCCCTCTTCTTTTTATAACAGTCTGCAAACGTCTGGGGACTGAGGAGACAAGTTGCTCAAGTTTAGGAATAGGAATGTTGTCCCATTCTTGTCTAATACAGGCTTCTAGTTGCTCAAATGTCTTAGGTCTTCTTTGTCGCATCTTCCTCTTTATGATGCGCCAAATGTTTTCTATGGGTGAAAGATCTGGACTGCAGGCTGGCCATTTCAGTACCCGGATCCTCCTTCTACGCAGCCATGATGTTGTAATTGATGCAGTATGTGGTCTGGCATTGTCATGTTGGAAAATGCAAGGTCTTCCCTGAAAGAGACGACGTCTGGATGGGAGCATATGTTGTTCTAGAACTTGGATATACCTTTCAGCATTGATGGTGCCTTTCCAGATGTGTAAGCTGCCCATGCCACACGCACTCATGCAACCCCATACCATCAGAGATGCAGGCTTCTGAACTGAGCGCTGATAACAACTTGGGTTGTCCTTGTCCTCTTTAGTCCGGATGACATGGCGTCTCAGTTTTCCAAAAAGAACTTCAAATTTTGATTCGTCTGACCACAGAACAGTTTTCCACTTTGCCACAGTCCATTTTAAATGAGCCTTGGCCCAGAGAAAACGCCTGCGCTTCTGGATCATGTTTAGATATGGCTTCTTTTTTGACCTATAGAGTTTTAGCCGGCAACGGCGAATGGCACGGTGGATTGTGTTCACCGACAATGTTTTCTGGAAGTATTCCTGAGCCCATGTTGTGATTTCCATTACAGTAGCATTCCTGTATGTGATGCAGTGCCATCTAAGGGCCCGAAGATCACGGGCATCCAGTGTGGTTTTCCGGCCTTGACCCTTACGCACAGAGATTGTTCCAGATTCTCTGAATCTTTGGATGATATTATGCACTGTAGATGATGATAACTTCAAACTCTTTGCAATTTTTCTCTGAGAAACTCCTTTCTGATATTGCTCCACTATTTTTCGCCACAGCATTGGGGGAATTGGTGATCCTCTTCCCATCTTGACTTCTGAGAGACACTGCCACTCTGAGAGGCTCTTTTTATACCCAATCATGTTGCCAATTGACATAATAAGTTGCAAATTGGTCCTCCAGCTGTTCCTTATATGTACATTTAACTTTTCCGGCCTCTTATTGCTACCTGTCCCAACTTTTTTGGAATGTGTAGCTCTCATGAAATCCAAAATGAGCCAATATTTGGCATGACATTTCAAAATGTCTCACTTTCAACATTTGATATGTTATCTATATTCTATTGTGAATAAAATATAAGTTTATGAGATTTGTAAATTATTGCATTCCTTTTTTATTCACAATTTGTACAGTGTCCCAACTTTTTTGGAATCGGGTTTGTATATAAACACCATACACACACACACACACACACACATATATATATATATATATATATAATATATGCGTGTATTATATATATGAAGAGTTCAGATGCAAAAGCCTCTAAGTGCCATCTGAAATTTTAATCTGAAATTAGCATTTTTATCAGGCTCCTATGTTTAGCTTCAGTAATTTTACTCTAATGGCAATGTATAGATCCTTTTCTTTGCAATTAAAGTAAAATAACTGAACTTAAATGTAGGAGCCTGATAAAAATGGCAATTTTAGAAGAAAATTTCAGATGGCACTTGGAGGCTTATATATATATGAAGAGTTCAGATGCTAAAGCCTCCAAGTGCCATCTGAAATTTTTTCCGTCACACCATTGATACGTCAACTACCCATATATATATACATATATATACATATACATATACATATATATGGGTAGTTGACGTATCAATGGTGTGATGGAAAAAATGTAAAAAAAAACATAACCTCTAACACTGAAGATAAACCTCTCTCATGCTATTTGTAACTCTAAGAATGAAGATACATTTTTCTCATGTTATTTGTATAAGTTTTTTTGTTCTACATTTTTGCTATGTCGCACCAAAGGATATTTGGTGTGTCCAATTTTTATTTGTCAACTACCCATATATATATATATATATATATATATATATATATATATATATATATATATATATATATACAGGTGCTGGTCATATAATTAGAATATCATCAAAAAGTTGATTTATTTCACTAATTCCATTCAAAAAGTGAAACTTGTATAATGTATACATTCATTCCACACAGACTGATATATTTCAAGTGTTTATTTCTTTTAATTTTGATGATTATAAGTGACAACTAATGAAAACCCCAAATTCAGTATCTCAGAAGATTAGAATATTACTTAAGACCAATACAAAGAAAGAATTTTTTGAAATCTTGGCCAACTGAAAAGTATGAACATGAAAAGTATGAGCATGTACAGCACTCAATACTTAGTTGGGGCTCCTTTTGCCTGAATTACTGCAGCAATGCGGCGTGGCATGGAGTCGATCAGTCTGTGGCACTGCTCAGGTGTTATGAGAGCCCAGGTTGCTCTGATAGTGGCCTTCAGCTCTTCTGCATTGTTGGGTCTGGCATATCGCATCTTCCTCTTCACAATACCCCATAGATTTTCTATGGGGTTAAGGTCAGGCGAGTTTGCTGGCCAATTAAGAACAGGGATACCATGGTCCTTAAACCAGGTACTGGTAGCTTTGGCACTGTGTGCAGGTGCCAAGTCCTGTTGGAAAATGAAATCGGCATCTCCATAAAGTTGGTCAGCAGCAGGAAGCATGAAGTGCTCTAAAACTTCCTGGTATACGGCTGTGTTGACCTTGGACCTCAGAAAACACAGTGGACCAACACCAGCAGATGACATGGCACCCCAAACCATCACTGACTGTGGAAACTTTACACTGGACCTCAAGCAACGTGGATTTTGTGCCTCTCCTCTCTTCCTCCAGACTCTGGGACCCTGATTTCCAAAGGAAATGCAAAATTTACTTTCATCAGAGAACATAACTTTGGACCACTCAGCAGCAGTCCAGTCGAGACGCTTCTGACGCTGTCTGTTGTTCAAGAGTGGCTTGACACAAGGAATGCGACAGCTGAAACCCATGTCTTGCATACATCTGTGCGTAGTGGTTCTTGAAGCACTGACTCCAGCTGCAGTCCACTCTTTGTGAATCTCCCCCACATTTTTGAATGGGTTTTGTTTCACAATCCTCTCCAGGGTGCGGTTATCCCTATTGCTTGTACACTTTTTTCTACCACATCTTTTCCTTCCCTTCGCCTCTCTATTAATGTGCTTGGACACAGAGCTCTGTGAATAGCCAGCCTCTTTTGCAATGACCTTTTGTGTCTTGCCCTCCTTGTGCAAGGTGTCAATGGTCGTCTTTTGGACAACTGTCAAGTCAGCAGTCTTCCCCATGATTGTGTAGCCTACAGAATTAAACTGAGAGACCATTTAAAGGCCTTTGCAGGTGTTTTGAGTTAATTAGCTGATTAGAGTGTGGCACCAGGTGTCTTCAATATTTAACCTTTTCACAATATTCTAATTTTCTGAGATACTGAATTTGGGGTTTTCATTAGTTGTCACTTATAATCATCAAAATTAAAAGAAATAAACACTTGAAATATATCAGTCTGTGTGGAATGAATGTATACATTATACAAGTTTCACTTTTTGAATGGAATTAGTGAAATAAATCAACTTTTTGATGATATTCTAATTATATGACCAGCACCTGTATATATATATTATATATATATATATATATATATATTATATATTATATATATATATATATATATATATATGCGTCTATTTGTATGTATACACACACACACACACACACACACACACATACACATATATGTATGTATGTATATACAGTGGGTACGGAAAGTATTCAGACCCCCTTAAATTTTTCACTCTTTGTTATATTGCAGCCATTTGCTAAAATCATTTAAGTTCATTTTTTTTCCTCATTAATGTACACACAGCACCCCATATTGACAGAAAAACACAGAATTGTTGACATTTTTGCAGATTTATTAAAAAAGAAAAACTGAAATATCACATGGTCCTAAGTATTCAGACCCTTTGCTGTGACACTCATATATTTAACTCAGGTGCTGTCCATTTCTTCTGATCATCCTTGAGATGGTTCTACACCTTCATTTGAGTCCAGCTGTGTTTGATTATACTGATTGGACTTGATTAGGAAAGCCACACACCTGTCTATATAAGACCTTACAGCTCACAGTGCATGTCAGAGCAAATGAGAATCATGAGGTCAAAGGAACTGCCTGAAGAGCTCAGAGACAGAATTGTGGCAAGGCACAGATCTGGCCAAGGTTACAAAAAAAATTCTGCTGCACTTAAGGTTCGTAAGAGCACAGTGGCCTCCATAATCCTTAAATGGAAGACGTTTGGGACGACCAGAACCCTTCCTAGAGCTGGCCGTCTGGCCAAACTGAGCTATCGGGGGAGAAGAGCCTTGGTGAGAGAGGTAAAGAAGAACCCAAAGATCACTGTGGCTGAGCTCCAGAGATGCATTCGGGAGATGGGAGAAAGTTGTAGAAAGTCAACCATCACTGCAGCCCTCCACCAGTCGGGGCTTTATGGCAGAGTGGCCCGACGGAAGCCTCTCCTCAGTGCAAGACACATGAAAGCCCGCATGGAGGACTCCAAGATGGTGACAAATAAGATTCTCTGGTCTGATGAGACCAAGATAGAACTTTTTGGCCTTAATTCTAAGCGGTATGTGTGGAGAAAACCAGGCACTGCTCATCACCTGTCCAATACAGTCCCAAAAGTGAAGCATGGTGGTGGCAGCATCATGCTGTGGGGGTGTCAGCTGCAGGGACAGGACGACTGGTTGCAATCGAGGGAAAGATGAATGCGGCCAAGTACAGGGATATCCTGGACGAAAACCTTCTCCAGAGTGCTCAGGACCTCAGACTGGGCCGAAGGTTTACCTTCCAACAAGACAATGACCCTAAGCACACAGCTAAAATAACGAAGGAGTGGCTTCACAACAACTCCGTGACTGTTCTTGAATGGCCCAGCCAGAGCCCTGACTTAAACCCAATTGAGCATCTCTGGAGAGACCTAAAAATGGCTGTCCACCAACGTTTACCATCCAACCTGACAGAACTGGAGAGGATCTGCAAGGAGGAATGGCAGAGGATCCCCAAATCCAGGTGTGAAAAACTTGTTGCATCTTTCCCAAAAAGACTCATGGCTGTATTAAATCAAAAGGGTGCTTCTACTAAATACTGAGCAAAGGGTCTGAATACTTAGGACCATGTGATATTTCAGTTTTTCTTTTTTAATAAATCTGCAAAAATGTCAACAATTCTGTATTTTTCTGTCAATATGGGGTGCTGTGTGTACATTAATGAGGAAAAAAAAATGAACTTAAATGATTTTAGCAAATGGCTGCAATATAACAAAGAGTGAAAAATTTAAGGAGGTCTGAATACTTTCCGTACCCACTGTATATATATACATTCCAAACAAAGCTAAATGGATGAGTGACCCTACTACAACATAAGTGCTTTTAAGCACAGTTCTGTCATATTCCTATTTTCAGTATTTGAAGTTACTACAAGAATGTGTGTGTGTTTGTTCACTACTCATGCACATTCCAGGCTGCCCACAGCATATGCTGCACATGCACACCGCAATCGCAGTCTCTCATGCATGAAGTTTCTGAGCAATGTGGTGCAAACGGACACCACATCTTCAGAGCGTGTTGGTTTTCATAACAGCTCTGCTCATACTTGGTAAATATAAGTGGAATTAAGTTCTCCAGCTGCCATCTGGGTTCTCATAATAGAATAAAGACCGGCAAGAAATTAACCTGCGTCTAAAACGTGGACATGTTGACGTGCCTCAAGTGGAGTGTCTGTGCTTCGATTTGAGGGAGTTAGACGTGAAGAATAATATGTCATAATGGAAATCACGCAGCCTTCAACCTGATTCTTACCTGAGACACCTTTTTCCCTTTAAGTTTACAGGGGCTTATTGCCTGGGGCATAATACCTCTGAAATTACTGCATAGCTGTCTTCTCAGTAACCACAGAATGGAGAAATGTGGGAGGCTGGGCAACAAGACATGCATTGTAACCCCTTCAATAGCTCAGCACCTCCTGTGTCACAGCGTACAAAAAAGGACAGCGCTATGAGTGAGTGTGTGTGTGTGAGAGTGGAAAGAGGCCCAAGGTTTACCTGGTCTGCGGCTGTAGACACCACGGCAGCCAAGAAGCATCAGGAGGCAACGGAGCATGACAGGCCCCACATCAAAGCGCAAGCACCACACCTTGATCCAGACCCCCCACCCCACGCCCCACGCCTCCTCCCGTCAGGACACACCTGACAGAGGGGCCACCCCGCGCCTTCAAAGAGAGACTGAGAGACACGAGACACAAATAAACGTCTAGACACTTTCTCTTACAGTGACCTAATGGTGTGGAATTTTTGCTCTCTTTGCACCTTATCTCTGTCGAGAGGGTAGAAACAACGTGATTGATTTGGGAAGTGTCAGAAGACTCTGGGATTTTTCCCCCCTGCCCTCCGAGAAGAACAATTGAATTGCAAATGTGCTAGAGGGGTGAAATATCTGTGTGTGGGTAATTTGAGTAAGAAACGTAGGTTCAAATGTATATACAGTACACACACACACACACACACACACACACACACACATATCTGGTTTAGTCTAAACAAATATGCTTATAAAAATGTGTTTAATGCAGGTTGAGCTCTATCAGCAGCATTTGTGGTAGCAATTATCAAAGAAAAAAAAAGGCTAACAAAAATACAAAAACTTTCAACTTCAATGTGACCTTGTACATTTTTTTAAGAAATGTGCAAGGAATTTGACAATCTATAAACTTCTTAAATTGAGAAAACTCACAGGAATCAAATTTGTAACACATAACTTGAGACAGCTTTACAGCTCAAATGATTAACTTTTAATTCACCCTTATGGTTTGAAAACCTCTGGAACATTGGCCCTGTGTAAATGCATTACTGTAACCACATTTTTGCTTTTTAAACAAAAAAATACTGAGGGACAAAGCAAAATTATTTTCTGTGGTAATCAACGTTATGCCACAAATGCTGAGAGAGCTTAACCCTACTGAACTTAGAATGTTTATTTTACGACACCTCAACCCATATCCATCAGTCATGTAAAAGTGGTTTAAAACATCCTCAGACAAAACATGAAAACAGTTTTCTTTCCTCCTACATTTAAAAACTATTTGGCTTAATTTCCTGTGTCTTTGCTGTAGCTTATTTGAATATATCCACTGATCTAAATGGCTCACAGGCTTGGATCAGAATGTTTTCAATACATACCTGTCTGGAGTAATTAATTATGTTTGTTAAAGCCTTCAGCCAAAAGCGTTTTTTTTTTCTTTTTCGTTCAGACGTTTGCTTGTCTTTGCACCTCCCGCCACCCAGTGTTAGGAGACAGATTTAATTGCCACATGAAAGCCACAAAAAAGAGAGCTCAGTCTCCTCATAAACAGAAGCCACACCTAACAGGGGAATAGTTTCACCTTTGAAAAAAAGCTGTCCACACTGTAATTAAAGAGAAAGGGTTCCACAGAGTAATCTGACTTTATACTGCTGACTGCTGATGGAATGATGTTCAACCAAGAATGCTAATAAGTCATTCTTGGCCAAAATAATGAGGACATGGTTATTTGCTAGATCCCCCATAATTAAATATGAAAACCCTTCATTTCTCTTCATACACCAAAACACTGGGTCATTAGAGAGTCGTTGTGGGTGATGTGGACAATCATAGTCATTTATTTATTATTCTATGTAGTTTCTGAGGTAGAGCATTGTGCTACACTGGAAAGAAAAAAAACAACTTTTTATTAATGATTGGTTTTGTCTTTTTTTTTTAAAGTCAAAACATCTAAAGATCTGTAAAACAACATACATTTACTGGAGAAGCAACACTAAGACGTTTGTCTTGTGGAAATGTGTCTTCAGTAAGAGTATATTTTGTTTTACTGTTAACAACATCTGTCAATAAGACAAAATCAATTTCAGAAACGTCTTCATTTCAAATGCAGTATCAAGTACATTTTTTTTTTTTAGTCTAGTCTAAAAAAAAAGTCTAAGTCTAAAAAGTATTTTTTTTTGCAGTGTAGGAACAGCAAGGTTATGGGTTTGATTCCCACAAAAAAGAAGGTTTATACCTTGAACGCACTTGAAATTGCTTTGGATAAAACCGTCAAGCGAATGCTTGAATTGTAATTGTCAAGTCTGATCATACGTCTCAAAGTTAAACGTTTCACAATGGGTAGGACAGATGTTAAGAATGTTAAAATCCACCAAAGTGCTGTGATAAAGGGTAAATATTGCCGGATTTACTGCTAAAGTTCTGATAACCCAGCTTTATCACCTTTTGTGCAGGACTCTTCATAAGACTGATTGATGATGACTACCTTGCTCTTATCAAACCATTTCTTTTCCTTAAGACTTCTCTTTGGAAGTAACCCTAGATGCTCTGTAATACAATAGAGATTTCCTGCTCTCTTTGTCCTGGGGATTGTGGTATGCCAGCGGAGGGCACGGTGTGAACGGAGAGGGCAGGGGAACATGAATAGGTCTGCTCTGCTGGGACTGGCACTCTCCAGCTCTGCGGTGGAATAAAAGCGACGGTGAGGATTAGAGGAGAGTTCTTCAGCTTGCGGGATAAGCTGATCTTCCACACTTCAGGTAACAGTTTTTTTTTTAAATGGGCAGGCTTTGGAGAAATAATGTGAGACATAGCTAAAGAGACAATCTGGTCTTCTAAAAAAAGAGAGGACGTTTAAGTTTAGGCTTAGAACACAATGTGTCTGAACGCTGAGCTTGGTCAACAGCTGCCGACATGAGATCTAAACTGTGACTGGGACCTTAAAACGTCAAAAAGCACCTAAGGATGACAGGCAGAATTTAATGCAAATGTCTCTGAGACTTCATTCAACAGATTATATTAGTGACACAGGGTCACCTAATCTCTAAGAGGATGAATACATTCAAACGGAGGAGACAAGCTTCTAGAATGTTCCCCCATGAAAGACTTCCAAAGCCAGTACTGTTTCAAAAGAGCACAGTAGTTGCACCTAGTCCCAACCTCAGGGATCCGATTGCTATCTGATTGAGTATGCATGCTCCATTTACACTTGGCCACATAAATGCATCTTTGCAATGATGATATGAATGCGTTTACTCTCCCCTGGAATTTTCCGTTGCCACTCTTTAGCCCCATATGGCAAGTGTTTGAGTTTTGCAGTTGCTGATCTTTTTTTTTTTCATTACTAAAACACTTGAAGTGTCCAAGTGTTGATGCATATTGCACAAAAAACAGCCAGTTCCGATTTGGGGTGCATTTCCCAAAACCATCGTTAGCTAACTATGGTCGTTAGTTCCATTGAACTCTATCGGTAATGATGGAACTTGAAAACCGTAGTTGCTTTTGGAAAACGCACCCCTGATTGGGGATTATTACACTGAACACTATTAAGTCACTTGATTTGCTAAAGTTAGAAAGGTTTGTGCCATTTAATCGTATAATCACTTGAGACATAATAGGAAGTGAACAAAATATCCAGTATTGTAGATGAGACAAGTCAGAGTCACGAGACCAGAAGAGGTTTGACTTGGAGTCAAGACCAATGCCAAAAAAGGGTTGAGACTGAGTCAAGACTGAGTCCACATGCTTCAGTTATATTTTTTATGGTCTTGGTCTTGGCCTTTAAGTCCGGTTCCATGATCATATTTTCATGGTCTTGGACTTGTTATTAACTCGGGAGCATGTGGATTCAGTCTTGATTCTTTTCTGGTCTCTGTCTTGACTTAACGGGAGAGTTCACCCAAAAATTAAAATTCTGTCATTAATTACTCACCCTCATGGCGTTACAAACCTGTAAGACCTTCACCCATCTTCGGAACACAATTGAGGATATTTTTGATGAAATCCAAGAGCTTTCTGACCCTGCACAGCAACTACCATGTTTAAGGCCCAGAAAGGTAGTAAGGACATCATTAAAATAGTCCATGTTACATCAATGGTTCAACCCTAATTTTATGAAGCTGCGAGAATTCTTTTTGTGTGCAAAGAAAACAAAAGTAGCAACTTTATTCAACAATTTCTAGGTTCTATGCCAGAATGCCGCTCCTGCGTCAGCAGCACCACACATGTGTCATGATACTCTCATGAATGCACGTCGAAGACTGACACGGAAGAGAGGAAATTGTTGAATAAAGTTATTTTTCTTTTCGCTTTGTTGTCGCTTGAACATGGTTGTTGTGTTGCTGTCTATGCAGGGTCAGAAAGCACTCAGATTTCATCAAAACTATCTTAATTTGTGTTCCGAAGATGAACAAAGGTCTTACAGGTTTGGATCGACATGAGGGTGAATAATTAATGACAGGATTTTCATTTTTGGTGAAGTATCCCTTTAAATTAGACTCTCTTTTTTTTGGTCTCATACTCGAATGAGCTGGTCTCAACTACCTGTATATTCCTCTTCATTCAACTTTAGATTTATCCGCCAGTAAATGGTGACTTCACATATCAACAAAACAGCCTTTTCTTATTTACGTGCCTGGTTCTTAACCAAAATAATCCCAGAATAAGCTATGCAAAAAGAATTGCACCAAGCTATGTAGAATGGAGGATGCTGTAGGAAGGAAGTGCAGTCTGTGACTGTGCATGCGAACAGCGTGCGTGTGTTTGACTAGGTATAAATCTATGCATCTACAGCAGAAGTTTGTGTCTGAGTGTGTGTGCGAGAGTGTGGAAATCTGGTGGGCTGAGGTAGTCTTGGCTCATCTGCATGGTGCGACAAGTTATCAGAGGGAGCCATGAGTGTCCTGTTCACTCCAGGGACTAAGCAGAACAACAGCCTCAGTGTGACGCATGACTACACTCTGGCACAGCGCAACCGCACAGGGCCTAATCTCGCTGTACCTCCTGATCCACCTCTTTAACCTCTCTCTGGTCATTATCACTCAACAGTTTAATACGTATTGCAGTGGGGACGACAGCGTGCAGGTCTCTGCGATTTACTCTGCCCTCGGCTGCCCTATGCAGTTTAGTGAGGATATGAATCCTGTTGGTTCGATGAGATAGTGCCAACTTGTTTGCACAACATGCAGAACAGGTAACGGGATATTTCCAGTTACTATTGCTTAACCGTTGAATTAGACTTGGTTTCTTTTGATCTAGGTACATTTTATCTGTCCTTAAGTTGGAAGAATCTTGTTTAGTTAAAAACAATACTTCAAAGTAGATTCACTTACATATTGGTGCCATAGCCCATCCCATGAATTAATATGTGACAGCTGCATAGGGCTGATTTTGAGATTTTCTAAAGTTCCTCAGGATATTTTGAGGATTTTAAATGCGCCTTAGTGCGAGAAGCCATCGTATGTAACACTTTCAATTAATCAGCGTGAGTTCTGTTGGTATGAGACAAATTAGTGAAGTTTTACTAAATATGCAACCACTACACTTGAATCTTTGAATGTTTTTATAAGCAGCAGGAAACTCTCTGTCAGAGTTTCTGTGAAATTTAGGGGAGCAAATAAGCATTGTCTCTGACTGACAATATTATAGTAGGGAACACAAGATCTAGGGGTCTGAAATTTTAATCAGTGGTGAACATATTCAAATTAACTCTGTATTGTTATGGAGGCAAAGGTGACCTTAAACTAACCCTACATTAAGCCAGTCTAACTTACACTGACAATCAAAGTTGTTTGTGTTTTTAAGAGGAAGGATTTTTCTTTCAGTTTTATGTGCAACTTCTCTTCACAAGTGATTAAGGGATAGTTCACCTAACAATAAAAATCAATTTACAAAACTAAATTTTGACAAGGTTTATGCTACAAATGCATTTTCTGAATTTGTTTCTTATTTTGAGGATGAACTTTGTCATTTTGCAAACAAAAATCTTCTTGAATATTTATTTGTTTTACAAATATTTAGACATTTATATTGAATTACGTTTATATTTATATTAAATCATTATTCAATGAAAAGCTTTTCCATTGTTTCAGCTCTTAAATATGGCACCGCTTATGTCAATGACACATAAAAAACAGTGGCGCTTGCCGACAAAGGTGTGGCCATTTTTGCATTCCCTGACTTTTTATAGTTTATTTCAGAGCTTCAGCAAAAATTTACATTAAGTAGTTAAAAATTTTGGTCTCTTCCTCAAATAAAGCTATTGTATGTCTTCAAAAGATTTAGAATATATTGCACAGGTCATATGGACTACTTTAATTATGCATTTATAGTGGTTTTTAGTAATTTTGTAGCTTGACAGAACAGTCTTGTCACCAAGGTTCCACCTTTCTAAAAAAGGAAGAAAGTCATACGGGTTTCGACCGACATGAGGGTGCGTAAATGATGTCAGAATTTATATTTCTGGGTGAACTATTGCTTTAAAACCTATTTAGGAATAAATATACTCCCTGGTGAGAGACACATGCTGTTTAGTTCGACCTAGTTGTTAAATTACAGAAATGAGTCAGCAAATGTTCATTCCTCGGTATACGCTCCCTCCCTTTAACAGCATGGTTCTGTTTTGACTGCTGTTCATATTTGGAAGGTCTGTGTTCACGACAGGAACCTGTTCCAGGTATTTACACACCACCCTGCTGGAGTAAATCCAGTGTGATAGTTCACTCCTCAGGGATGGATTTGATCTCAGACCTGTCATTTCTGGACAGCCCCTGTTTCCATGATCTCTCTATAGCTCCAGGAAGGTTTCAGCTGTACGTTATAGGAGCAGTGCCTTGCGATGTGCTCTGTAAAGTAGTAATCTTCATGCGATACGTTTCTCTTGCAAGACACTTAGCAGGTTTTTGAGGTTACACAGTGTAATGTGATTTTCTTCACAATATCAGATGTATAAATATGCAAGGATATATTAATCTGGTACAGGAATGGGGCATTTTACATAACTTAATTTCCATCGGCGTAATCTTTCATATTGATTAATGTTATTCCAAGCAGAGGGACATGGCCATTTTAACATTAACCGGATTTATTTTGGATTAGGGCTTAGCTGTCTCTCTGAAAATGTACTAAATAAAAATAAAATATTCAAATAAAACAAGTGTCCCTGAGAATATTAATACCATAAACATGTGTGTAGCGTTACATTAATTCCCTTAAACGGCAAACAGGCTGAAATGTCACATGTCTGTGAAAGAAAATCTTTTAAGCGTAAATGCAATAAAGATTTTCATTAAATAATTTCAATTTAAAATGCAGTTGTTACTTTGCAAGTGACAGGACATAGTATTGCTGGGATATAAATTAGTCAACGCAGGAAATCCTCAGGGAGAAAGATGAGTTTCTTCAAGGCAATTATTTATCTACTCTTATGTCATTCCAAATGTATATCATTTTCTTTATTTATACAATTTGTGCAGCATATTTCAAGTGTTCTGACAGTCAAAGTCATTCACTAATGATTTAAAGCTGTTGCGACTGGGTCACTGAGTCATTGGGTTGAACTGAAGTAAATGAATCAATCCGATATGTGAATGGATCGTTTAGTCCTATTCGTCAACTAAATCAACTGATTCATTGAAAAGAACCAGCTAATATTTGACTTTTGAACAAATTAGTTGAATTTGTTATTGCTTTAGAAGACTTGGACTTTTAATGATAAAAAATAAAATAAAATAAATATTTTATTTATGATATATTTACCTTATAAATATAAATACTATTACATATATAAATAATATTACATTATAATTTCCATTTTTGGTTGAACTATTTTTTAAACGTAACTGTGGATGTAAACATCCCATCAAATCCTCAGATCGGACTGACTGACCCTGTGTGGTGAGTCTTTAAATTAAGTAAACAGCATCCTGGGTTCATAAATTTGGCGTTGGAATTCCCAACCTCCCGCCTCTCTGTCTTTCTCTCTCTCTCTGTCTCCTTCTCTCTTTCTTCTCTACTGGCCACAGATTTACTGCAGCAGTAATAACTGTCATGGCAAATGCCTGGTAAAGTGCCGGACAAGGGACCAACAGAAGGAGAGTATTTATCACGGTATTGACTTTCTGACTGTGGTGTCGTGAACTCTTTTGTCATAAACTGGAGCACTCAGAGCGAGCGTGGCGATCGATAAGGGGGAAAACTGCTGTCAGGTTCTCTCCCAAGGAGCATTGCTTTTGTTACAGCCACTTAGGGGGCTGATAAATGCTCTGCTGTGGATAGGTCTCAGCTTCCGTCCACTTGCTAAAGGGACTTCTCATACTAGTTTTTATATCTTGAAAAAAAATCCATCTTCTACAGGAATATTCTGTGTAATGAAAGGTTTAGAGAACTAGAATAACAGTCATAGAATAGGATTGTGTGCTTTTAATAGCCTTAGATATGAATAGCCGTGCCATTATTTCTAGCGCTTTTCATTTAATAGAGGATTAACTAATCTCTCAGTTTAAAGCTGCTTTTTTAAAACAGAATGTACGGTTTTGGATAAAATTACGCACTAAATAATATGAGCTTTATTTTTACAGCTTTATCAAATAATTTAAGACGTCCCTGACAGTCCAAATACTTTGGCATAATTTCTATGATTAATGTGAGGTATGCGGTGAACGTGGCACTCGCTGAATGGTAAATCAGTGGTGTGGTTATTGATGGCAGCGCTGATTAGGGGGCCGGAAAAACGGCTGGGTCTGATTGATGATGACTGAGGGGGTGTTAAACCACTGACGATAAGCAGACAGACTGCTCGGCCGTGATCTCCAGAGCCGACCCGCATTGTGGGGGTCAGAGGTGAGTCAAGTTTACTTCCCCGAGGGGGACAGCAGCCCTGATGATATTGCCAAAGTTAACATAACCTTTGACTTCTGCAGACAAGAGAGACTCCATACTGAGTTTGTAGATAAGCTTCTCCTTACAGACAAGTAAACCTTGTGTTTGTTTGTTTCTCTTTTCTAAAAGAGCCCAGTGTCACATTTGTAAAATAATTGAAAAGGATTATTTCCTAAATTAGGTAAAATAAGCTATTATGCCATAGTGATGGTTCCTATAACAAAAATGTGGTCTGGGCAGCTGGTTGGATCACAAGAAAATGACATGAATCACTGACAGATCTGTGGTGACCTCTGACCTCAGAAGTAAGAGAGGTGAGCTGGGTATCAAGTTGACAAGCTGATGAATGTTAGACAGCAAGTCCAAAGCAAGCACAGCTGTGTCACTTTAGAAAAGTACAATTCTAATGATACAATGGTTGTCTGAAGCAACAGTTTCCATGTCAAGATGTGAAGTTGATTTGTGTGGAAATGCATGAATGCATATAAAACATGCTTGCATACTAAGTGTTTGTGTGTGTGTGTGTGTATATATATATATATATATATATATATATATATATATATACACACACAAACACATATGTGTATATGCAATATTTACACAAATATGTATAATAATTCATTTCATTTTTTACATATTTTAAAATATTTATTTACTCGTAAAATATATAATACTTTATTCATATTTTATATTAAATAAGTAAATAAACATTAAGTATGTTTACATATTAGAATTTATATGAGAGTTTTCTAGAAAAAAGATTTTTCATTGCACATTATATTATCAGCATAAAAATGTGAGTTAAAATAATAAAAATAATGCTTTAAATTTCTTATTTAGGGTTTTTTCTAAGCAAATACCGATATGCTGGTAATTATGATTTATTTAATTATGATTTATCTGTCATTAAATAAATTAAAACTATTTAAAAGCTTAACTGATTGACAACCTTAATGTTTTTGTACATCCTACAGGTTTAAAACAAAGCAACAAATAAATATATACAAAAAGCTGTTTTTAGTTGTTAGGACTGGCGTGTGGAGACGGGAGTCTATGTAAGGTGTTTTTTTTCTGCAGCTGTGCTGAATTGCGTTGCATTTCAATGCCAGAATCTAGGAGGAGTTTACTTTTAATTAGGAGTTAGAGAGGATGTGAAAGTCACATTCTGGGTGAAATGTTATCTGGTTACATTGGTGGCAGAGGTTTCATTTTAAGGTTTAAAGAGAAAATTAACCTCTCCCCAATTAAAGCCCCAATTGTTGAAGAGTGTCATGCCATTTATTCAAGCAGACTGAGCATATTGACAGTTTTGGATGTGTAAATGTCAGGATTAATATGAGGAATACAGGAATAATTAATTTCAGGTGAAAACTCACAACGGAGACCATTAAAGTGCATTCAAATTCTGAGCTCTCTGTTACAGTCAAGACTCTTCATATGAAGTTCTTTTTATATTGTTTTCTCAGTTTACTTTATATTTTAGAGGAAAATCTTCTGGGTTTTTTTCATACCACCACTCACAAGTAAATATATTTTAATATTATATTACAAAATTGATTTGACAAGATGATGTTATCTGAAATATCCCACAAACTAAACTAACTAAATAATAATCTTGTCCTTTCATAGACACAGTGGTGTTCTTAAGTGGTGTTTGTGTGGAAGAAGTACAACGAGACGTGCTGGTGTAAATGCGTCTGGCTCTGTGTGCTCTACACCAGCCCTTAAGCTGTGGAAGAATGTTAGAAGTTCCTTCAAAAGCCAGTTCCTGGCTCTCAAGTGGGCCCAGCCTGTGACCTGGGATTATTGTTCAAGTTCATCGGTGTCCAGACAGGTGTGTAATGGCTTGTAATTCTGTCTGAGAGAGGAATGGGGGATGTGGTGGGGGAAGGGTTGAGACCAGAAAGAGTCTTTAGCTGTTGAACTGCGGCTGAAAATGTGGTGCGGTTCAGTCTGGGCACGCTTCACACATGTGGACTGATTCCACGCTGGGCTGCTGCCTGTGAGGTCATCTCTGAAGCTTGTCAAGTGTTTTTAAACTAATCTACTTTTTCACTTTAATTGTCCTTAACGTTAAATGGCACTTTGCAACACATTATAATCTGATGAAGTTCCAAGTGAAGCAATCATTTCATTGAGAAAAAATGCAGGGTGGATTGATTTGACTGTGAAAAGTCAGCTTTACTTATTAAAATGAACAGTTCTTTTAAGGCATTTATTAATCTTGGTTAATGTTATTTCTATACAGTGGGAAAAAAAATTATTTGATCCCCTGCTGATTTTGTACGTTTGCCCACTGACAAAGAAATGATCAGTCTATAATTTTAATGGTAGGTTTATTTGAACAGTGAGAGACAGAATAACAAAAAAAAAAATCCAGAAAAATGCATTTCAAAAAAGTTATAAATTGATTTGCATTTTAATGAGTCAAATAAAGTATTTGACCCCTTCACAAAACATGACTTGGTACTTGGTGGCAAAACCCTTGTTGGCAATCACAGAGGTCAGACGTTTCTTGTAGTTGGCCACCAGGTTTGCACACATCTCAGGAGGGATTTTGTCCCACTCCTCTTTGCAGATCCTCTCCAAGTCATTAAGCTTTCGAGGCTGATGTTTGGCAACTTGAACCTTCAGCTCCCTCCACAGATTTTCTATGGGATTAAGGTCTGGAGACTGGCTAGGCCACTCCAGGACCTTAATGTGCTTCTTCTTGAGCCACTCCTTTGTTGCCTTGGCCATGTGTTTTAGGTCATTGTCATGCTGGAATCCCCATTCACGACCCATTTTCAATGCCCTGGCCCTGACGGTACATGGCCCCGTCCATCGTCCCTTTGATGCGGTGCAGTTGTCCTGTCCCCTTAGCAGAAAAACACCCCCAAAGCATAATGTTTCCACCTCCATGTTTGATGGTGGGGATGGTGTTCTTGGGGTCATATGCAGCATTCCTCCTCCTCCAAACACGGCGAGTTGAGTTGATGCCAAAGAGCTGGATTTTGGTCTCATCTGACCTCAACACTTTCAACCAGTTCTCCTCTGAATTTCTTGAGCAGGGGGACCGTGCGGGCGCTGCAGGATTTCAGTCCTTCACGACATAGTGTGTTACCAATTGTTTTCTTGGTGAATATGGTCCCAGCTGCCATTGACAAGCTCCTCCCGTGTAGTTCTGGGCTGATTCTTTACCGTTCTCATGATCATTGAAACTCCACGAGGTGAGATCTTGCATGGAGCCCCAGACCGAGGGAGATTGACAGTTATTTTGTGTTTCTTCCATTTGCGATTTAAACTGTTGTCACCTTCTCACCAAGCTGCTTGCCGATGGTCTTGTAGCCCATTCCAGCCTTGTGTAGGTCTACAATCTTGTCCCTGACATCCTTGGACAGCTCTTTGGTCTTGGCCATGGTGGAGAGTTTGGAATCTGATTGATTGATTGCTTCTGTGGACAGAGTGTCTTTTATACAGGTAACAAACTGAGATTAGGAGCAGTCCCTTTAAGAGAGTGCTCCTAATCTCAGCTCCTTACCTGTATAAAAGACACCTGGGAGCCAGAAATCTTGCTGATTGATAGGGGATCATACTTATTTGACTCATTAAAATGCAAATCAATTTATAACTTTTTTGAAATACGTATTTCTGGATTTTGTTGTTGTTATTCTGTCTCTCACTGTTCAAATAAACCTACCATTAAAATTATAGCCTGATCATTTCTTTGTCAGTGGGCAAACGTACAAAATCAGCAGGGGATCAAATATTTTTTTTCCCCCACTGTATATACTAATACATGTTAACATTTCAAGTTGTATAAATTAACTATTTTTTTTTATTTTATTTAGATATGTACTGTAGTACCATTATTAAACAATGCTTTAGGGTTTTTAAAACTCTGTATTAAAACTGCATTAAATTGATCAAAAGTGACAGCATCTTTAATGCTGCAGGGCTCTAGACTCATTCTTCCCACTGGTCGCTCTTTTGCGACTAACTTTCACACTTGATCGCACGAGCATATAATTTGGTTGCAATTTATTATTATAATTTTTTTGCTACAACATTTGATTAATCAATGCATGCTGATGAACTTTTATCATAGTTTATAGTTATATGGTAACAAAAGTGTTCAACATTCAAGCCTTTTTCATCAGTATTTGTGATTTAAATTTTGTGAACAATTCCTCTTTTCGTTTTCGTTTCACTTTCAAATTCAAATTCGCGATCTTGGTGTCACGTTTTACAAGAAAAGATAATTGTCTGTTTTGCTTATATCTATACACCTTTCACTTTTTAAGACTAAAACAAAAGATGGATTAATTGTTATTCTTAATTAAAAAGCATAACAACAATAAAACAGTACGTTACAATGACAAACTAGCTTACATAACATTTATTAACAAAAACGAATAAGACGAGGCATGGCATAGGACACATCACATGCTATATTATATAGGCTACCGATTAATAAATTACAGAATGCTTAGCAAACACTGAGGAATCAAATGAATAATAGTAAAAAAAATTAAGGAAAGCCTCCATAGTGTAACGTGAGGTAAACAGCAAAGATAACAAGCTTTTCAAAATGAAAACAAAAAGAAAAGTAAAACTAAACTGGCTGTCGCTGACAGGACTTGCATGTTTTTTTTCCACAAGAATACCAACATGTTCACCTTCTCTGGTTTAAGAAGCGCTCTTTTACTTTAGTTTGAAAACCAAATCCTCCGTTGCGCTCGTGCTGACGTGGCGAGTATAAACCAGGCTCTACACCTGAAGCGCTCGCGAGCTGAAAGCGCCTCTCTTCACGTGATCAGTGAAATCTGACTCCTGCTACAATGTGCCGCGGTTCTGCAGCGCGCGCTGTATGAAGTAGACACTTTGGAGCAGCGCAGACCATGCACTCGCACAAGTGCGACCACGTCAAATTTTTACTCACACATTCTCAAAAAATGGTCGCAGTCTAGAGCCCTGTGCTGTTCTTTTGAACTTTTTTTTTTAACAAATAATTTAACCACAAAAATATTAATCCGCAATCACTGAAAGATCATGTGACACTGAAGACTGAAAATTCAACTTTGTATTTACAGGAATAAAATAGAAAACAGTTATTTTAAATTGTAATTTTTTTTAACATTAAAAATTCTTACTTTCCTTAAGTGTTACCAACTGTTTTTAAATAATATATATATTTTTTTGAATGAATTATTTTATGAATACAATTATTTTGTAAATCATTTACAATAAGACCATTTATTAAGATTGTAAATAAGGTTAGTTTGATTTCATGCTGTCTTTAAGGTGTAATATCTTTAATTAATGGGTATTTTTATATTTTTTAAGTTTAGTACTGTATTTGTGTTTCTGCTTTGGAGAAAATATTTATATTGGATTATCCCAATTTTATTTATTGACATCACAGACAATGACACAAAATTACTCACTTGAATGTTTGTGTGTGTGTGTTTTAAATGTCCCCTCCTTTGTCAAGTTGGTGAATTGTGACGGACATTGGTGTGCTGCAAATATATAAATAAAATCAAAAGCTCCCAGGTGATTTTGAAAGGCACATTGTGGTGCCAAGTGTTCCAGGACATTGTTTGTTCAGTCACAGTCTTTCCTTTATCTGGGGGGTCAAGGTTCTAGGAATTCTTGGAAGGATGCTGTTTATCGTCTGCCCATTGTTTTAGTAAGAACTACAGGTAGAATGATAAATCATTGATGAATAGTTGACAGATACATTCATCGGATGCAAAACTAATTTGTGCATGTGTGACAGAGAAAAAAGAGAGAGAGTGGGCATATACTGATATACAAGCAGTTTTTGTTTTGTGTACACTTCCCTTGAAAGAGTGTCATCGTGGTAACACAAACATGTACACATTTATCCTTGGAAAAACAAAGCATGCTCCTTCTGGTGAGTTTTGACATTCCTCTTCAAGGTAATAGCCCTTATGAATATGCATAAGGGGCTCACCTTGAATTATAGGAATGTCTTTTAGCTTTAGTGAGCATGTCAGAAGAGAGAATGAAATGACTGTTGATGTTGATTTTTGTTTTTCTGGCATCGTGTGATTGAAGGGCAAACATACTCTTACCTCGATGATCGCAGCGTTAAAATTTCCCCGTCTGCTGCCTGATTTTCACACAATCGTTTTTCCTCAATTCATTAAAAAAGGGCACAGAAATAAACAAAAAACATCAAGACATATGCAAAGGTTAGAAGACGCATTCAC
Source organism: Schizothorax lantsangensis (assembly GCA_027422415.1). Classification (NCBI taxonomy): domain Eukaryota; kingdom Metazoa; phylum Chordata; class Actinopteri; order Cypriniformes; family Cyprinidae; genus Schizothorax; species Schizothorax lantsangensis. The sequence goes on along the minus strand of CM049858.1, from coordinate 23,052,745 downwards.
ATTTGCATGTCTGCGCATGTTATAAATGTTTTTACAATAATAATACTAATAAAACAGGCATGGAATGGTCCGTGTCTGCTCTCATTGTACTCGTAAATGACTCTGAGAAAAATCAACTAGGTGCATTTTCTTTCTTTTTTTCCTCTCAGGAATTAGTCTATGCCGTGTGCAAGTCTTTTTAAACCAATTGGGCAGCAAATGAGGTAGCTGGGGTTAATAGCCATCATTTTGTCACTGTTTATTTAGAAGCACAGCAAGCCCTTGATCAGAGCTCCTTGACAATGTTTGGGAACTGAAGTGTTCTCACAACTGACTATGCCTGCAGTTATTGGCTGCAATCTTGTAGATGTTTTTCCCTCCTATTGTTTTGGATGTGATTAATTCTGGTAACTGTTTTTTAATGTGTTTAAAAAGAAGTCCCTTTTGTTCACCAAGGCTGCATTTATTTGATCAAAAATACACTAAAAAACTATTTATTCCTGTGATGACGAAGCTGAATTCTCAGAAGCCATTACTCCAGTCTTTTTGATGTCACATGATCCTTCAGAAATAATTCTAATATGCTGATTTGGTGTTCAAGAAAAAATTCTTGGTCACACTTTATTTTAAGGTCCAATTCTCGCTATGAACAAACCATTAACTATGACTTTTGCCTCAATAAACTCCTAATTTGCTGCTTATTAATAGTTAGTAAGATAGGTTAATTGGTAGGGTAAGGGATGTAGAATATGGTCATGCGGAATATGTTCTTTATAAGTACTAATAAATAGCCAATATGCCAATAATTAGCCAATAAATAGCCAATAATAGGCATGCTAATAAGCAATTAATAGTGAGAATTGTATCAATTTTGATATCAATGTTGAAAATAGTTATGCTGCTTAATGGTTTGGTGGAAACTGTGATACATTTTTTTAGTGCTGGGCAACTATTAATCGCGATTAATCGCATCCAAAATAAAAGTTTTTTTGTACATAATATATGTGTGTGTACTGTGTATATTTATTATGTATATATAAATACACATACATGCATGTATATACTTAAGAAAAATGTTGTTTATATATTAAATATTTATATATAATATAAATTATATGACTGACTATATATATATATATATATATATATACACATACATGCATGTAAATACATGTATATATTTTCAAAATATATACTGTATGTGTGTCTATATATATATATACGTAATAAATATACACAGTACACACACATGTGTTCCTGTGGCTCAGTGGTAGAGCATATATTCCCAGGGAACACACATATATATATATATATAATATAAAAGCGTCTGCTAAATGCATAAATGTAAATATATATATATATATAAAAAACTTTTATTTTGGATGCCATTAATCGCGATTAATCGTTGCTCAGCACTATTTTTTTTTTTTTAGGATTTTTGATGAATAGAAACGGCTTTTATTTGAAACAGAAATCATTTGTAACGTTATTAATGTCTTTACTGTTTTAAATCGATTTACTGTAACCTTGCTGAATGAAGAATTAATTTCTTATTAATCATTTCTGACCCCAAACCTTTGAATGGTAGTATATGTAAAGCCCATACAATATGTTTATAACATATGTGATTATGGGATGTCATCAAATAAATGAAATATTAGTAGGTTTTGATATTGTTAATCATGTTTAATCATTTTTTTTGCATTAACATGCTTTACCTATATAAGAATTTTTATATGTTGAAATATTGTGTCAATAAATGAATAATTACTATAATAATTCCTGCAATACCTTGAATAAATAAGTGTCAGCAGCTGTGTAAATGTAAATTAAATTTCCTGTCACCAAGATTTAAATGCACCACTAGTGGCAACACACGGTATTGCAGTATTAGTTTGATCGGCCTGACTGGGCATGACAAAATTATTTACATTTATTTGACAGAGACTTTCATCCAAAGCGACTTTATTTTTATCACTGCTTGTCTTCACTGAGAATCAAACCCACATCCCTGGCATTCTCTCCCAATTCAGCTACTTGAAAATATAGTGAATGGCGTGAGGTTGGGGCAGTTTGTTCAAAGAGTGGCAGACGGGGGAGGGTTTGAAACTTGTTTGACAACAGACGTTATTTTTGTAATTCTGTTTGGTGCCGCTAGCGGTGCAGAAACAACACGCTTCGTCTTTAACGGCATTAAACACATTTAATTAATCTCCAAAGTTAAGCAACTGGTCCTTGTAAAGGATCCTCTGTTCGTCAAGAAGCTGGTGATGAGGATGAAGGGAAAAAGTGAACAGAAGAGTTTTCCAGAAGAAGTGGCTCATATGTGAGAGGATGTCTGAAGACAGATAATGAATGAGAGTGGAGATGCTTCCTGTCCTCTCGTTTGGGTTTAGGCGGTGTGGAAATTCATTAGGAATGCAGTCACACTCTCAAGTGAATGACCATATCAGCTTACCAAATGCAAATACCACAAAATCTGCAGAGAAGGGAAAGGATTATGTGGTTGGTCTATTAACCTCCCAAAGAGATAACTGACATCTTATCTCCCCAAAATGGCAGGAAGAGCTTGACTACCATCAACCTGAGTTTGACACACACTTTTCACAATAATTAATAGGATCAGATGAAATTTTAAATAGGCCTCTGGGTTTCTATTATGGGTCCCTAGGGCTGAGAGAAACGCATGAAGTGTTTGCTGTTGTAGAGGGATGGAGTGCTCTCTCCCTCTCTCTCTGTCCTCGCTGAGGAATATCTGTGTCAGAACCACCAGTCGGACGACAAAAGTTGAATGCCTTTTCACACACTCTCTATTGTACGGACTTATGTGAGGGCAAGGTCAAAGGGGGTATGATGTCATAGTAACCCAGAGGATATTTCAGTTGTCATAGCAATGGCCAACTGACACCAATCGATGAGAGCAGGGCTGAGTAGATTGGGCCTCAGGGTCAGAAATAGAGATGGACAATGCTGAAACACTATCTTGGAATTGTCTTCATGCAGTTGCATTACCAGCTATTCGCATGGATGTTTGAACAGTTTCCTGTCATTTTCTGACAGTTAATAAGCAAAATAAATGAAAAGTTCTGTTGCACTGATTAAGGGTGATGTTTTATTTTAGGTTTGCAAGGTTTTAGGTATGCAAAGGTTTATTTCCAGTGGACAAAAGGAATTTTAAATGTTGACGTGTATTCCTTACATAAATTATTTTTATTTAATATTTTTTTTGCTATAATAATTGTCATAAAATGGTTGTTAAATATCAAAGCTTAAGTTTTTTTTAAACCTTTTGAATGATATATGGTTTGTCTTTTTAATAATATGGTTTATAATTAATCAACCATTAACGGTTAACCGATATTCATAATAATTATTTTGAATAATTGCCATAATATAATGAATTGTTATCATTATTATTCTTCATTAATTATTACATACATCTTTATTAATAATAAATAATACGAATTCATTATCAATATATATATATATTATTTTAGGTGTATTATTTTTTTTATATACAATACATTATTGACTTATTAATAGTTTTAGGTTTAATTATATTTTGTTTTATATTAAATTTAATAATAATATTTTAAATTATATGTAATAATTATTGACTATAATTAGTTATTATATTTAATAATTGTTTAATTTAATATTCTGTTTAATAATTCAATTTTATAATATATTTAATACTTATTATTGTAATAATGATATGAATTCAGTATTATTAATATAAATACATTATTGACTTAATATTTTTTATATTATATTTTAAATTTTGTATTATATTAATTATATGTAGTAATTGTATTTTAAATTATATGTAATAGCTATTGACTATAATTAGTAGTTATTATATTTAATAATTAATTATTTAATTTAATATTTTTTATATTTAATAATTATATTTTATTATAAATTTAATAATTATTATAATATAATTAATTAAAAATTGTATTCAACTAACAATTTTAATTCTTTATTAATAACATGAATTATTGACTATAATTAGTAGTTATTATATTTAATAGTTATATTTAATGTAATATTCTTTATATTTAATAATTATATTTTATAATAAATGTAATAATTATTATAATAATATAATTAATTCAAAGTTTTCTTCTTGACTAATAATTTTAATTTGTATTAATATGAATTCATTTTTATTCATAATATAAATATATTATTGACTATTATGAATAATTATTATAGTCTATTAATATTGCACATGTAAACTGTAAACAGCCTGACTTAAATTGGCTTACTACAATTATTTTACAACATGATAAACATGTTGCTGCTGCCTCTGTTTTATAAATGTAATAAGTCACAACAGAACATGCATTACAGTGATTTTACCATGGTAGTATTTTAAGGACAAAATTGGCCACAACTGAAAGGCTGAGTTATTACTATCATTCCCTTAAAAAGTGTGGTTGGAAATGTTCTTTTCATAGTAAAATAAAGGTCTGTGTGTATTCTAAACCCCACGGGACTGGCCGTGTAAATGACTGTCCCTTGCCGAAAATATAGAGCATCTATCTGTCTTGTATGAGAGATGACAAGTCACCCTTTTATCCGCTTAATCAATGGGCTTGACCTTTGTAGCTTGCACCATGCTGAGTGATTAAAACCAAGCCTCGATGTGAATGTGGCGCAGGAGCGGAAGCCCGCTGGACAAGATGGAGCGCCTTCTGTTGCGGTTAGTGACCATTGTCATTGAAAATGCATCGACAACAGAAACTTCAGTGAACTCTGCCAACCGATTACCTTTTGCTCATCATTTGTATCAGCATATCGTATGAGATTTTTCACCACATAGAGGACAACCAATCATAAGAGAGGTCAATTACATACAGAAATAAAAGCCAATACGTGTTATTCTACGGGCCAGAGAGAATGTAGGGAATGGTTTTATAAAACTATATTTTGTCTTTTCCCCCTTCCCCTAAGTTTAATATGTTGTATTTTGTTTTTAAAATCTGGCTATAAAGGAAAGGAAGCAGAAAAAGAGAAGTGTGTGCAGGGAGATTAAAGCCACAGTCTGATATGTCTACTCAAGACAGAATTCACTCATCACTCCTGCTAAACCTTAAGATAATCCTGAAGTGGCTTTTCCTGGCCTACGTCCAAAATGCTCTTAACAAATATGTCATAGGTGGATGAATGCTGGGGTAGGGGTGTCCTGAGGGTGACAGATTTATAATGGCCATGTTAAAAACCTCAATGTAAATCAATGCAAATGCTTTCAAGCAGCAAGTTTGACATTTATGCAAAACAAAACCAAGCGTGATATGAAGAAGGAAAGGACAAGCTGGGAATGGCTGAAGTTTGTGAGAGGATTTTGTATAGGTGAAAAAAAACCTACTTGAGCTATTTTACGAAACATTTTAATGCAGCTCTTTTAACACAGCCTGTATGGAGGAGGTAAATACGAACAAGTTTACAGAACACAAAAACACAAAAATTTGGAGGCAAGGAAGCTGGAAGGAAACTTTGAAAAGAGTGTTATCATGAACACAAAAGCACTGTCTGATAACACCCTCATAGGATGTTGTGTGTCAAAGGGTCACTTTAAACTTGTCTGTTGCCAAATCTGGGTCAAACACTCGAGGTACGGTTTCAGCACAAATGGCTCTTCCAGTGTAGATTGTCGAGGATTTTACTTCATCCTGTGCTGTAAAATATCTAGTTTCTCATGTGAATGCATGTAGGGCTAAACACCAGATTGTGTGTTCTTGCTGCACTACCTCGAGGCCCGTATATATGTTTCACAGTGAAACATTCTACAAAGAATGACAGCGGGCGAAGAACTACTACAGCTGAAATGGTTCTTTATAGCGCAGGTGTTGTAGTTTTTGTGTTCGTATGAATATTTTAAAACCTGTTGAATGGAAAAAGGTACTGTTTTATGACATCCTTATTTCAGATATGTCCAAATATTAGTGTACGATAAAGTATGACCCCTCATTATGTCCCTAGAACATGATTATTTAACTGACCCCACACTGAACGAGACAGAATAAAGCATTCTGTTCTTTTTCGCATGCAGTTATCGAAGTACTCTAGAATTATGCAAATGTGTGAGAATGTCATGTGACTCAACCCACTCAGCACAAAGAGAGCCCCTAATTACATTAGTTTAAATGAAGGCTGCCGACCGCTTGAGGTGTGCGGCGGTGACAGAGAGCCACAGACAATGTGCTTTAATGTCGTGACACTGTGTCCCGACAGGTTAACGGCACCCATCTGTGGCCAGCGCAGACACATCTAATTTGTCGGCCGAGTCGAAATTTTTTAGTCGCTTTACACCCATTTAGCGGCAGTTGCTGTCAGCCCTCTAGAGAGGAAATTCAGAACTTTTCACAGGCTTGTGGTCCTGAAGTGCAGCTTAAAAGCCTGTAATTAAGGACTGCTGTGTGCAAATGACAAACCCCAGTTATGACATGCAGGCAGAACAAGAAAGGGGCTTTATGACACTCGGGAGACAGGTACTGGTCGAGGTTTTGCAGGGTTGGCCTTAAATGAGTGGTGTTATTATCTCCGGTGATTCCTCCGGAAAGTACAAACACCGTCTTCCAGGCCTGTATGGGTATAATTTGAAGATACAATGTCTTGTGTACCAGAAATCGGCTTTTCAGGATACGTTGATGATTGTCAGTTAAAGGCTAATATGAAGTTTAATGAACTCCGAAGAGAAATTTAGATGAGGGAACTTCTGTTTTGGACCTTATTTGCATCGAATTACGCATAATGTGTTTGCAACTGTTCCTTGGAATATGGTTTGTCAAATCCGTCAAGGTTGAAATATATTGTGTTGGTTTTCCATGATCCTTTTTACATAAACAGCCGCTGTGGAGCACTGAGGTTTGGTTACACCACACAAGTATTTGGAAGTAACTTGCTGAAAGTTTTTTTTTTTTGTAGTTTGTCAACATTTTCTTTTATTTATATTTTATAGAAATGAGCTAATGGTTCCGAAATCACAAAATGACTAAACCTTTATGTCAGTTTTTCATTGTTTTTCTGCAGTATCATTAGTGATTTATAATTATTTTTAAAGAAATGCATACTTTTATTCAGTAAGTATGCACTAAATTGATCAAAAGGGACAGTGAAGGCTTCATTACAAAACAGTATTTCAAATAAATGTTGATATTTCTATTCATAACTCCTGGAAAAAGTTGCATCACTGTTTCCATACAAATATTAGGCAGCATTTAAACATTAATAATTAGAAGAAATGTTTCCCGAGCACCGAATCAGCATATTAGAATGATTTCTGAAAGATCATGTGACATGGAATACTGGAGGCAATGGAATATTCAGTTTCGTCATCACAGGAATAAATTACATTTTTAAATAGAAAACAGTTATTTTAAATTGTAAAACATATTTCACAATATTACTGTTTTTTAGTGTAACTTTTGGTAAATGCAGTCTTGGTGAGCATAAGATACGCTCTTTCATAAACATAAAAAATCGTACACATCCCAAACCTTTAAAAGGTATATTTGCAAAATCATTTGAGTAATGATTCATTCGTGTTCAGAAAAGTCTCTGTGGCAAATGAGAGGAGTTTTCAGGACACCTGTCAGTATTTTTCACAGTTTCATTTGGTGCCACTTGGGGAAGCAGAAATTACACCATTTACCTTTGAATTATGAATATGAATGAATGTTTGTTGCTTGGCAAGATGCTGTTTCAGCATAGCTTCTCCAACACTGCATCACACCAGAACTCTCAGATCTTTGATGGCTCCTAGATATTTAACTACCCCAGGCTAATTATTGTGATCTGACCCTTTAAAGTTAGCCTTTTTATTCCATTAATATTAAAACAGACAACAGGACAAACAGTCTGTAGCTCTTCTCACACCTCATAGCTTACGCCTGTGACCACAAGAAGAAACTTGTTAGCAGAACATTTCTCCTGGCCAAGTGCCAAGGACTCAAGGGGAGAGAAGACTGTAGCTTGAGTAGAGACGTAGAGGGAAAAGACACTAGGGCTAATCCACTTATTAAAAGCATCAACCGGGAGTCTGATATTAATACCTAATCAAGAGTTAATTAAAGGAGAGTTAGTTAACGAATAATCATCTGAGATCAGACTGTGATGTGGTGGAGAATAAGGGCATTCTTTGGGGAGTTTGACAGATCTTGTGCCTCTGCTGGGTCCACGGTTGAAGGTCGTACTGTGAGCGAGAGATGCAGATGGAGCCGCTTGCAGAGATGAAGATTCTAGTGTAGCTAGAAAAGTTTAAATGCTTGGGAATCTGTTCAGTATCTCCATGTGAAAATTACTTTGAAAACCTGGCAAACAAGTCTTGGCAATTTGAAAAGCGAACCTTGCTTTAAGGCAAATGCAAATTTGAACACAAATTTTTGTTAACTGTGAAGGGGATTATCGGTTCAGATAATCATAAGAGAGTATGAGTTAAGGTGAAGGCTTATAAAACAACATGAATTTCATGAATGAGTTTCCACAGTTGTTTCAAATTTTGTCACAGATTATGCAATTCAAGAGCTGTTTAGAAAGTAGTTTCCATTTATTGTAGGCAGCAGACTTCAAGATTTGTCCTAAAAACTGGAAATATTTTGTTGTAAAAATGTATTTATTTACATTCATTCATTCTAGTTTTTAGGACACACTTTTATTCTGGTAGATTATATAAATGGTGTTAAAATGTTTTGGATTGATTGTTTGGAATGACTGCTACTGCAGAGTCTGAATTTACAATAATATTTAATCCAATCTCTGTGGAGTGTTTCCAGTAAAGTTTAAGCATGTGTGAGACTTCCCTCCTTCTCGCTGGTGGAGCTGAGAAGGATGGCTAACAGCCGGCCCTTTCCTCCCCCTTGTGGTCTAACACTCTTTCATGACAGCTCATGTGTCCAGTCCCTATCCAAGGTTCTAATATGTGAAAACTCGTGGTAGTGTGCTTCTGCTGATTAACAATATTCTAAAATTGATGCATTAATGCACATTTTTGTAGCATGATTTAAATAAATGAGGGTGATAAAAGCTATAACATATAAAAGGCAACAAATTAGTGTAACAAGTAAAATAAAAGTGAAGAATAAAAAAGACTTAAGCCTGGAATACACTACACAATTTTTGCCCCGATTTTCCCCCGATTTTACAGTCTGAACAAGTTGACGCTAGTTGAGGAAAGTCAGAGCCAGTCTGCAGATTACAGCTGACAGATTCCACAGAAAATTGCGTAGTGTATGATGGTCACAGACTCCGATTTTTTAGTTTCAGACTTTGATTCCATCCAGGAAAAGGAACAGTTTCTTTTTTTTTTTTTTAACACACGTTGATCAAATAGTGGGGCATGTTGTCACAATGGAAAACTACCATTAAACTGTTCATTATAGACTTTTCAGCTACACAGTTTTGTAGCTAATAAATTGTATAAATGTATAATTGTTTTAACTTGCTCTGAAATATCTACCTTTATTCCATACGTTGGTGACCCTTTTGTATGTTTATGTAATATTTTGTTACATACTGTTTTAAAAATGTTATATTTGAATGTTAATTTGGTAAAAATGTTATATTTGAATGATAATTGTTTTTTTATTAGGGTAATGTGTGTTTAATGTGTTTCAGAGATATGTAAGTGTATGTATATTATTTATTGTTTGTTTTATACCAGTGTCAAATATGAATTTCTGTCCAGAACCTCTGTACAGACAATAAAGTAAAGTAAAGTAATTTAGATTGTAGCCTTTACAATTTTTTATTTATTTAGAGGTTTTAAACTGGGTGTTTACAAGCAACATACAAAACTAGAGGAACCATACATTTGTATATTAGGACTTAAAGGGATAATTCAGTCCAAAATGAAAGTTCTGTCATGATTTACTCAATCTCATGTCGTTCCAAAATGATATGATTTTCTTTCTTCTTTGGAAGAGGATATTTTGATGAGTGTCTAATTTTTGGTTCATACAGTGGAAGTCACTGACGACCAAAACTGTTTGGTTACCAACATTCTTCATAATATCTTCTATTGTGATATTTAAATATCACAATAGAAATATATTCTATTGTGTGATATGGTTGAACTAGCCCTTTAAAACCTTTTCTATATTTCTATATTATATTACATACACATTAAAAAAGGACAAGGATGAAGAGAGAGAGAGATAGAGAGAGATTGGGCTACATTTTAGGCAAGAGGGTAGATGCACGGGTCAGCAAACCTCAGCTGTGGAGAAATGAGTGGGTTTAAGCTGGAAAGTAAACAGATGTAAATTCTAAGATGGCAGCGGTTGGCAGCCATCCAAAGGGGCATTTACCCTCCCTTCAGCGGCCCCTTTGCCTTTTCCCCTTCTAAAGGTTGAGATTAATTTGCCAGTTATGCCTCACCCACATTTCCTCAAACTCCCTTGCATTTTATTCATTTTTCCTAATTTTATACTATAACTGTATATTCATTTGTCGTTGTGAATTTACCATTAACTCTTAAGTGTATCGATTAGCGCTGCCCGTAGAGCTTTCTGGTCAAATGTGGGAATGATGAAAAACAAACTGAAATTATTAAAAATGATTACGAAAATATATTTCCTGACACAGGGAAAATATACAGCATACTTCACTCTTCCAAGGTTATCCGTTTTCTGTTGAAAAGGGATAGGAGATTAATCTTCTCAGCATTACATCAGCAGCAGATATCAGCGATTTGCAGTCATTAAGCAGTGGACATGGATTAGCAGCACTGTGCCGCTGTAGAGACCGGCTGGAGAAGACAAGGAGAACAGCACTGGGACTTACTACAAGGCTAATTAGATCTGTCTATCTCCACACATCCATCTTCTCCTGCTGGAATCACACTGGCCTAATTCTAAATAAATTGCTCTTTATTATTCTATCATTCAGGTTATTGCATGTGATATAATGATCCACTCTTGGCCAGTGTTAATTGATTTTTGCTTTTTATCTTTGTTCATTCATTCTTTTTCCTTTGAGAGCAGATTAGGCCTAGTGTTTTACAGAAGAAAATAATACTATCTATCTATCTGTCTGTATATCTGTCTGTCTGTCTATCTATCTATTGTTTTATCCATCGTTTGATCGTTCTATCTGTTGTTCTATTTATCTATTGTTCTGTCGTTCTATCTATCTATCTATCTATCTATCTGTTTATCTGTCTGTCTGTCTGTCGTTCTATCTATCATTCTATTGTTCTGTTATTCTACCTTTGTTTGTCTGTCTGTCTGTCTGTCTATCTATCTATTGATATATTGTTCTATCTATCGTTCTATCATTTGATCGTTCCATCTATTGTTCTATCTGTTCTATCTGTCTGTCTGTCATTCTATCTATTGTTCTGTCATTCTACCTTTGTCTGTCTGTCTGTCTATCTATCTATCTATCTATTGTTCTATCTATCGTTCTATCATTTGATCGTTTTGTCTATTGTTCTATCTGTTGTTCTATCTATCTGTCTGTCTGTCTGTCAGTCATTCTATCTATCGTTCTATTCTGTCATTCTACCTTTGTCTGTCTATCTATCTATCTATCTATCTATCTATCGATCGTTCTATCTGTTGTTTTATCTATCATTCTATCGTTTGATCGTTCTATCTATTGTTCTATCTGTTGTTCTATCTATCTATCATCTATCCATCGTTCTATCTATCTGTCGTTCTGTCGATCTGTGTCTACCTATCTATCTATTGTTCTATCTGTTGTTTTATCTATTCTATCGTTTGATCGTTCTAACTATTGTTTTATCTGTTGTTTTATCTATCGTTCTATCGTTTGATCGTTCTATCTATTGTTCTATCTATCTATCCATCGTTCTATCTATCTGTCGATCTATCTTTCGTTCTATCTATTGTTCTATATATCGTTATATCATTCTATCGTTCTATCTATCTATCATTCTAACTGTCATTCTATCGTTCTTTTGTTCTATCGTTCTGTCTGAGTAGATTAAAGTAAAAGTCTCCATTGCTTCTCGATGTAATCTCATTCTGTCTGTGCAAAGAATTGAAACTTTACAGAGATCTTTGTGGTGTTTTTTTTCCCACGGACATTAAGGGATGCGGTTTGTCTGTCTATTAGCAGAAGCAACTGCAGTCTTCTTAACTAGCATACGTGGAAGTGAAGCTCTTCAAGAAAATATGTGTGATTGGATTCAGAGAGGAGCCAGGTAACATGTTTTTGAAGCTTCTCAGATACCATATGTGTGTGAGTGTGCAGAGGCAGAGAGGAATAGAGTCACTCATCCACACAGATGTCTGGAATCTCCAGATGTCGAATGACACTCAAATGCTGTAATCACACATTGCTGTGCTTGAACCCCTCAATACTGAAAATAAGACCTGTCAGAAAACAGAGCATGTACAATAAAAGACAAAATGACTGAAACACAGTAACTGGCTTCTCGCTGTTAATGGTGCATAGCCTGAAACCTAAAATTCCCTTAATTTAGAAAATGGAAATGTCCACTAAACACGGTGTTTACTAATATAATTCAGTGAAAGGGTTAATTCACCCCAAAAGGACAGTTTTTTTCATCATTTATGAGGGTGAGTAAATGTTGACACAATTTTCATTTTTGGGTGAACTATCCCTTTAAGAATGTAACATGAGCATTTATAATGCAAAACATATTCCTTCGTTCCTTCCAATTTTTCCATCTATACTTGCATTCATTTATACTGACTATTCCACCAATTGTGTTAATGTGCCAGTTGTCAATTTTAGTAGATAATTATTTAAACATGACAGTGCAAATGTTTCAGAAAGTTCAATTTTTCCTAATAGCGACTCGCATATAGCAGACAGAAATATTCCGAACCCTCCCATCTCCAAATAAAAGAGAAGGAACATAAATAATTCATTTTACTGAATGGCAGGTTAAGTGAGGCTGCGATAATGTCCTGACAGTAATGATAACTTTAATTTCCTTTTTCTGATGCTGATATTTGTGTCAAGAAATTAAATTCCATAAGCTCCCAGGGCCTGGAAATCATTAGAGCATTTCAGCCAGAGACATTCCGTGCTTTAAATATGTGGATGAATTCCCAAAGACAGAAGGGATCCAATACCTGAATAATACAGAGAAAGTCGATAAGCACTTATTTAATATTTGACCAGTTCAGTGTGGGGATACATTTATTTATTATGTAATAAATTCATCAATATGATAGCAGTGTTTAAATGAATAGAGTGGATAGTTGCCACCTGATCTCCCAGTGCTTTTCCATGACAGGAAATTACATCACTTTAATCAGGAGGTTTGTTTTTGGACTGTGGGTTCTCTCAGGAATTTCTAAAGATATAAAAGCTAGGTTTAATTGTAAAACTATTGCACAATGTTGTTGATGTACTGTATTTTTTGTGTGCAGAAATCCATAACCAGCATTGTGAAAACCCATTTGAAATTCGAGAGATGAATGAACCTTCCAGGTTGGCCTACAAATTGACGTCACGACTGAACAGATCTGCGAAGCTGGTGAGCATTTGTAGTCTTTTTACACCATTAATTAATCAATGAACAAATCAGATACTTGCCTATTCTGCTTTCCTCTGACTTTGTGACTTCTTTCATGCTATAACATGAGTGTCAGCACATGAAGGATTTTGTGCGAGTTGGCCCAAACGAAAGATCTGCAGGTCTCAAATAAATGAGTGGAAAGACTGCGGCTCTGAAATATGGAATCAGGGATGGATTTCAAACAATAAAGAGAATAAATAAAGGGACCTTTCACCCAAAGGAAAATGTCCCGCTTAATATTCATTAACGCCGAGCAGTAGGGAGTCAGCAAGAAATGTTCTCTGACATTGATACAGCCGTGAAATATTCAAGAGATGATGTTCTCCAGTCTCGGGGGGCATGTGAGAGACAGTTTGTCTTTTGTATCTGAAGTTTTATGAAGAATGTTCCTCCTTCCTCTTGATCATTGGAAAGGCCATGGGAAAGACCTGCCCGTGATTTGCCCTCTGCCATTAGACGTGTTCAGTGCCACGCTTCTCAACTGACGAGAACCGCTGCTTTATATATACTCTGTGGTTTGAACGATACTGTGCGTATTCAGATCTCAGTGCATCAGATAGTATCACCTCCACATTATTCATGCAAATTAAAATGAGTCTCATGAGATGTCCATTTTTCTATTCTAAAGGCCAATTAAGTGAGACACTGTTCTTCGGTCAAAATGCGCAGCCAATCTCAGAGTCTTTTCAGAAATAAGGATTATGTTGAAGATAGCCGGTATTGCTAGCTCTGTCGTGTAAACAAGGTGAACATCCTGTCATATTTAAACAGACTGATTTTTATCAGTGGAGAAAAAACATACAAAGCAACTCGTTGATTTTTGTCTGGAACGTTATTTCTTAATATGTCTGTCATGCTCACAAAAAGCAGACACTATGTCAACAGTATGTGTTACTCACTTATATTTTCCATCAGATAACCTTTTAAAAATCTTCAAATAGCCTTTGGTTTGATTTGATGAATTTCATTGTGAATGTAGGAGTATTTCATTATTAATTAAACCAAGGAAATGACTGTTGAACATCAGGAAACTCAGCACGACACCTCCTCTGACCGTGATGCTCTTGGTGGCTGGATGTGCCTTTGGCCACAAAACCACAAATGATAAGCTTGCAAAAAGCACTGCATTATTGCCTCCTGTTATAGACCACCGGTGAACACATTATGCAAAGCACCGATACCACGTTCTTGAGCGATTAGCCGCAACTCAGCAACCCTTTCAGCGAGTTCCAAAACACAAGGGAAGAGGAAAACAGAGGCCGTTTATTTTGTGGTTTTTGTTGTGCTTCTTGTCTTTAAAAGGCTTTCCTGCTAATTCTGATAATGGCTCTTAAATAGGCCCCTAGATCAGCCCCACACCAGGAACTGAGCACAACCTTTCTTTGTGGTTGTTTGTGACGAGCCGCATTTCATTCCAGTTTATTTAGCATTTTTATTATCTAACTGACACTTGCAGATAAAGCATTTGTTGTGCGTTTTGCTGTGATCATCAAATGCATTGAGAAGCCGACAAACCTAAAGGTTGCTCACCTTTTAACAAAGCTACACCTGCTTAAAACCACCAAGAGGACGTTAAACACCAGTACTGCTTGTGTGATATTGATCACGCTGAGTAAAACTCTGACAGACCTGGCCACAAAGATAAGAGTGGGAGGTGGAAAAAAACGAACTGTTATGTCAGAGATCCATACGTTATGGCAGTAAGGGACTGGCAGTTAACCAAAACGAGTGGCAATAGTTTTTTTGAAAAAAGATTTTATTCATGCCCCACTTAGCTGTCATAAAAGACAATGTTTCGAATAAAGCCAGCCCATTGTTAACTGTGTCTGGCCGGTGCCGTTTAATGGCAGCAAAGGGCACCGATCTTAAAAATGAATATCTTGCTTGAGGTCATACATGAGTCAGGCTTTCCTGTGATAATCTGAATGAACATTTGACAGTCGATCTGTGTCTTTAGACACCGATCAATAAAAGCCCTGCAGGTTAAGGGATGCCCAGAGAACAGCTGGAGGGAATTCCTAGCCGCTCCTGTTCTTTCTCCATAAGAAAAGAACTTCATCTTTCACTTTATTTTAACAGTGACATGTAGGGTTAAAAATATCTGTCTTGATCCATTAGTGTCATGTCCATTAAAACTGATATATATGAATGTGTGTAAGAAAGATTTTATAAGATTTTATGCTCGTTAAGGCTGCATGTGTTTGATCAAAAATAGTAATGTTGTGAAATATTATTACAATTTAAAATAACAGATTTCTATTTCAATATAGATTAAAATGTAATTTATTCCTGTGGTGGCAAAGCTGAATTTTCATCAGCCTTTACGAGTCTTCAGTGTCACGTAATCCTTCAGAAATCATTCTAATATGCTGATTTATTATCGGTGTTGTGCTGCTTTATATGTATGTATGCAGAGCTGTGTAGTAACCGATTACATGTAATCTGGATTACGTAATCAGGTTCCAAAAATTAAGTACTTGTAATTGGATTATATTACATTTTAAAATATTTGTAATCAGACAGTTACTTTTTTATCGATTACATGATTACATACTATTCACATGGTCACATGACAAACAGGTAAACAGGTATAATATTTCATATTTATTATTATTATTATTATTATTTTGATTGTTGTAATTAAAAAAATTTAAAAAAGAATTTTACATTTTATGATTTAAATAATTATTAGCTTTTCACTGCAGTTCCTTCACGAACCCCAGTTTGGAAAACTTTGACATAATATAATTTTTAATGCACTCCATATTGTTAAGAGCAACAAATAGAATATACTGTATGTTATTTCTGTTTGTATTTATATATCAATATGGTACAAGATTATCCTATTTAGATCAATGTGATAAACTATTTAGGTCAAAAGCAATCTAAAAGTAGTCTGATTATATTTACCTGAAAAGTCTAATGTAATGGATTGTTACAACTACAGTTTTTTTATGTAATATGGAATCAGTGAATTTGCAAGTAATCTACCCAGAACAGCATTTATTCTAAATAGAAAAAGGTTGGGGTCAGTACGTTTTTTTTTTTTTTAAGAAATAAAAACTACCAAACTTTGCTATTGGCTAAGTTTTATCGCAACATATAATAATATAATATAATATAATATATAATATAATAACATATAACATATAATAACATATAAACTTATAATTGCTGTCAATAGTGTTCACCGTCTGTTTGATTACATGTCATTAATTAACTGCTTGATATGAACAGCCACTTGACATAGTCACCACTGATAAGTTACTCCTAAATGTAATGTAGAAACTTTAATTTTCTGTAAAGCTGCTTTGCAACGATTTGTATCGTGAAAAGTGCTATACAAATAAACTTGAACTGAATTAAATAGAATTTAATTTGTATTTTGAATTTTTTTTTTTTGCTTTTTGAAAATTTTTATTCATCAAAGAATCCTGAAAAAACGTATCTGGAATAATGGCTGGTTTTTTTATTGTAATAATATTTTACAAAATTACTTTTTTAAAGAAAATTTAAGTGTTTTTTTTTTATAGTATTTTTGATATATATTTGATATAATATTTCTGCCAAATCTCTTCTCTCTCTCTCTTTCTCTCTTGTCTCGCTTTTGTATAATTTGTTTTTATTATTGTTTAAATAAACATATTAAATATGTCTAAAAAAAACCCTGCTCAATAGTCAAACTGTGTTTGGTTTCCTCTCACCTCTGGTATCAGGGCTGAAGCAAAACCACTGCTGGATCTCCTCAGAAAAATAGGTGCATGAGGCCCGTGTAGATCCATAATGTGTTGTGTAATCACTCTTTCAACCACAGAGGTATTTTTGCATGGATGAATGTGGTCAATGACATATATTCTGGTGATTTAAATAATTTGGGAAGTGCTTTCTTGTGCTCTAAATGGCAGAACTCATATAACTGTATATCATTTTGTGGTTTCAATGTAGTCGGAGCTGTCCAGGGAATGCAGCGCTATTAATGTTTAAAATTCCAGACACTTACACAAGATGTGTCTCTTTTCAATTATTCAGATTTTGGCCCATGGATAAAAAGGAAAGAAGCTGCATCCATTTACAGATGTGTATCATTTATAGGTCGCTGTTCTCAAGTGGCCAATCTTGTGCTTAAAAATGCTCTCACCTTGCTTTAGCCACTGAAAACTGTTCCAAGGTTCACTCGCACAATGCAACTGCAGATGACACATTTGCCTGTAAGTGCCTTGAACTGTGAAAATCTTTCAGGCACATTCTTATTCATCAAAGCCTCCAAATAGTGGCATAAATCTGAAATGCATATTCAGGTCATGTAGTGGTCAGGTTTTACAGCTTTCACTTTGGTTCTTTGAACCGAGACAGGAAATGTGTATTTTATCTGTGGTAGAGTCAAGAAACATGTCTGTATTCTATGAAATTAATGAATTGCTCCCACCAACCATAAAATAAGCAATAATATCATGTACTAGCCTATTTGTAGCTTGTCTTAAGCTGTACAATGAGGTCTGGTTGTGATCCAGGCTCGTTATGGCCAGGACTAGGCCAGAGTATAATTAGTTGTGGTAGTCCTGAGTGACAGTGATAGATGTCCCACCTTCTGCTTATAGCACCACCCATGTCATACCTCCAAAAAAAAAGGCAACATTAAGAGATCGTTAGCGTAGAATTTGTAGTTTTTTTTTTGGTGTGTATTTAAAAAAAAAAAAAAAACAATCTGATTTAGAGAAACTTAAACGAAGTATTAATTTAGTGTTAATTAAGTATCGTGGGGGAAAAGTGTTTGTCTAAAATGTTGTAAGGAATGACAATTAACACAATTAAATGTGAAATTTGTAAGTAGAATGACTGAAATAGATTTTTTTTGTAAAACATACTCCAATAATCTTTGCTTTATTTACAACCTAAAAAAAGGTGTACATTTGTTTTGTTTATTCCACATTTTTTTGTGTGGATTATTTGCTTTAAAGAGATAGTCTCACATATTATATTATACTATATTATATTATATTGTGTTTATACATTATATATATATATATATATATATATATATATATATAATATAACTATATATATATAGTTATAGTATACCCCTTACGTGTTTAAAAAAAATCCCCTTTTGACTAAACAGCCGTTATCAACCATTTATTTATTTATTTTCCTACAAATGTTTAGTGTTTAATGTTGTAAATGTAATGATGCAGTTTTTGTTACATTTTATTTAATTATTTTGGTCATATTTTATGTTGCACTAAGGGCGCCAAGGCCAAGTGGAGCTCCCTAAAAGCAGGTGCATGTCAGCCCTTTTAAAAATGGACAGCAACATCAAAGATAAAGTATTTTGATTTGACATTATACAACAGACTTCTTGAAACACTCTCAATTTTTCCGATAAAGGTAAGAGCTAATTCTCATTTAGTGGTTCCAGACTCTGTGCTAATGCACAGTGGGCTTTTGGGGCCACTGGATATACATACATCGAATATACCACGTTCTGAAACGTAGACAGAAGCGTCTTTTTTCATTTTGATAGAGACTCCATCAAATGTGCCCTGCATAAAACACAAGCATCCCATTTTGCATCTTGAAGCATATGTCTCAATCGTTCAGCCATAACAAACACGATTATGTTAGTGAAAGTGATCTGTCTGCTTGTCTTCGATTCGTCCTCCACAGACAATGTGTGACCTCTAAGGGGATGCAAATGGCTGTCGGAGAGGAGGCGTCAGTGTGGAAGACAGGTCGTCTCTCTCGCTCACACGCTTCTCCCAGGATGCATTGTGCACCATAACCTCCTTGACTGCTCCGCTGCGATGTGCTGTACATTAGAGGCCACCTACATCCCTGCATGTGCTTAAGACAGACGAAAAATCACATGCGAGGAAAAAAGATGCCCTAATGACCTGCTACCTCTCCTTTTTCATACAACTCCACCTCAAATGCAAGAGACAGGTAAAAAATGAGGGGTCAGGATGGGGGGTGGTGGAGACTGAAACGTAGATGAGGTGAAAGGTGTGCAGAATATACGAAGATACATAGGAATCCCCACCTTCCCCCCTTGAATACGTACACCTTCAGCGTATAGGGCAGGAGAATGACTGTCATCCAATTAGAGCACCAAGGGCAGTTTGATTAATTCGGTGAGAGCCAAAGGTGAGCCGCTTGACTAGCCCATGCAGAAGATGCAAAGGCATGTGCGATTGCTCAGCCTCCTGAGGGCTTCCAAAGACCTGATTCAGGATCAGAGTATTGGGGCCAATGGCAGAGCATGGGCAAGCATGGATGTGTTGTGTTGTTGTTGTTGCATGCTAAAGCAATAGCAAGTGAGAGTTTTCACAGGATGTGTAAACATTAGTATAGAAGCCTGTTTCAGCCTTTAGAGTAAAAAATAAATAGTATCTGTGAGAATGTTTAAAATAAAGTTACTTTCTGAGATAGAAAGTCACACTGTAAGATATATAAATTGCAGTTTTAATAAAGTTGTATTGTGAGAAATAATGTCAAAATTGTGAAAAAAAGTACCTATTAATATGTCACAATTGCAACTTTATTTCTAATTTTTCAGTCAATTTGGTAGAAATAAAGTTGCGGTTTTGAAATATTCCCAATCATTTGAAAAGTTCCAACCACCTTTTTATTTTTTACTTTTTAAGATTTACAAAACCGTCATACGCCCAGTTGCGCTATATGGTTCCGAGTGTTGGCCAGCCACCACCAAGCATGAGCAGACCCTCCACGGTATGGAGATGAAGATGCTCCGTTGGTCTCTCGGCCTCACGCGATTGGACCGTGTCAGGAATGAAGATGTCCGAAGGCGCATGGGCCCATAGTCGACAAGATATGAAGCCCGACTACACTGGTATGGCCACATCATATACCACATCGGTGATGATACAGTGGTGAAAACAGCCTACAACCTATCAACACCTGGACGACAACCGCGTGGTCGGCCAAAGAAGCGGTGGCTCGATCGTCTGGCAGAGGACATGCCAGACGATGCCCTGGACCGAGCTAAGTGGCAAAAGGCGTGCAAACAAGCGGACCCTGCGCAAATGCAGGATACACGCTAGGAAGAAGAAGAAGAAGAGACTTTCATATGTAAGAGAAAGCATTTTTATATTTAATGATTGTTAATTATTATCACTTGAGATTTTCAAGCTTTAGATGAAGTGTGTCCTTTTTTGGTTAAAATTTGCTTTCTTATCCCAGTTTAATATGCAGAGACAAATTATAAGAAAGCAATTTGTTGGTTGACTTCCCAGTAGATCTGTTCCTTCTGAAATACATGCAAATGCATCAACAAATTAGGGAGAAATGATTTTAGAAGAGACTCGTTTGTTGTTTAAACAGTCATAACACTTTTTGGCTCAACCAATGATTTAGGTTTAGGGCTAGAGTGTTCGGTTTTGCAGAAAAATGACTGATAATGTTGGTAGGGACAGTAGGAAACCTGTTTGGAAACAATCATTATTTTTGCTATTTCATTTGGTGCAGCTATAGTGGTGTAAACATTACCCAAGATTTTGCTCTGCAATATTCTTTTCATGAGGGCATAATTAATTATTTTACATATTCAAAGGGTCATATGACTGCATTTAGCATCCAGTCCTCTCCAGATCTGCCCCGGGAAGGTATGTGATGTCAGTTATTTGTTTTACCTATTGGAGCGGAAAAGCAAATCTGTTTTTTTTCCCAAAGAAGATGATCAGAGAGGGTCTTTTAGGAAGCACTTGATTTATTTCCCTATTTTTGTTTGGTGAGGTGTTACCCATCTGGGGTGTTCTTCACAAACGATCAGACAGGTGGAGAGACTTCGCTTCACTCCTTTTCTCCTTTCTCCAGAAACTGGTGAGTGAAACTAGCCTTGACGTGAAACTAGAAGGGCTTGAACGAGAGGAGCGGCGGACCAAGAGCGAGAGAAGGCCTCAGCGTGAGCCGCCGATAAGTTATTGGTCTCTTCTCAAATCGTTTCTCCTTAGTTCTTCGTTACATTTGCGTGCGTTTCGGATGAATCTGAGCAGAAAATCAAGGCCTGGCTGCAGAGAGACAGAAAGACAGCACTGACAGTGATTGATGTTTGAACGGTTTCCCTGATTCACTGATTAAACCCATCAATCTATATGCAGAAAAGGTGTCTGATGCAAATAGACCCAATCAGATGGGACAAAATGGTTTTGTCAGGATGTATGGAAATAAGAATAGCCAGAAACAGAGGTGGGATTGGATAAGAGCCCCTTTCCAATACAGGCAAATGCTGAAGGTGTGATGTTCCAAATTAAGGGGATTACATGCCTCCATTCTTCCCTCTGCCCTCTTGCACGCATAACCAAATAGCTTCGCTGTTTTGTTTCATTCTCAATAAACAAATAAAAAAAGCAAGGCCCAAATATTGGCACTGAGAATCTACTGCAACATTTGGACTCAGATTTTTGGCATTTAGTAAAAATGTTTTGTCAAGTAAACTAAAAAATGTGTTGCATGTGGTACCTTCAAAATGTATTGGTTTTATCCAAGTCAAAAATAATATATAATATGACTGAATCAAACTCATTACATCAGAATTTTTAATGAGGTATTGACAGCACAGTTTACCTTTTTACAGCGTATTTGATACATACAACACTTTAGATCTAGAAAATTTTATTCTTATTCTTATTATATATATTAATATTATAAGAATAATAAGTTAAAATAATAAATGATGTATTATTATTTATAGATAATAATTTTATTATTAAATAATAATAAATCATCAGTTAAAATGAATAATAAATTAAATACCTGAAATATTTATCTATGTGTTTTATTTATTAGGTAATTGCTTCTCAGTTCCATCGCAGAATTGCATGTTAAGTATGCTGTTCCATTGTTTAATATTGGTTTAGTACACACTATGCAGTACAATAATTTCTTGTAATATTTTGTGTATCTTAGAGGAAAAGTCTTTCATAGTGGTTATATGAAAGAATCACTATTAACTGCTTTAAATCATATTTGCTTCCCAGTAATAGTCGTTTTCCACAGCCCTATGGCCCGGTGTGTGAGAGCAAGCTGTGCCGCTACAAAGTGTGCCCCAATTCTTTACCCCCTCCAGCCAATTGTGATCTGAATCAGTTTAATTAAGTAACAAATTTGGTTGGCATAGTAACAGCCCAGCTAATTTATCATGGGAAATAGTCTGTGAGACGGACTGGTTGCTCAGCAACAGCCAATGGCAATGCAAAGACGGGCCAATGACAAATTGCACAGGATGCAGATGCTGTGATGGGGGGCCAGCGTGTTTGACTGGCGCCCACATGGGAGCAGTGGCAGAGAGAGGAGAGAGGGGCTCCTCAGGAAACAGACTGTGTCAAAAGGGGGAGGGATGGTCTGATCTGCACAATGCAGGCCTCCTGTGCCAACATCACTAACCGCAGTCTAATAGGCTCTTCAGTCAGGCACCCAAAGCTACATAAAACCGCTTTCCCTTTTTTCCTAATCAGCGGAGCTATAGGTATACGTCACACTTTGGCAGTATTAATGGGAAGATTTAGCAAAGGTAAAGTGATACTCGTGTGGAAATGGAAATGTCCAACGGCATGAAGACTGCTGCTATGATGATGTCACCAAGGCAATGAAAATCTGCAATTTGCCTAATCAGCAATTTCATTTAAGAACTGGCATTTTGACATCCCAGCATTTTTGCGCAATGTGCACAGTCCTGTCAAGGAACCTTTTATACATGTATATACATGTGTATATGAACACATATGCATAGTACAGTATATGTATGTGTGCTTATTTATATAGTAAAATCCTTTTCCTCCTTATTTTTTTTGTCTCCCAACATCAAACTTCTAACATGGTTTGCTACATTTGCATTTAGCAAAACAATTGCTCTCATTGGATGAAGTGTCAGTGAGCCAGTTATTTTTTACGAGTTCAGGCTATTTCTGGTCCATGATAAGTGACATGTCCTCTAGGTTACTCTAGAGAATAAAACCGTGAAACGATGCTATACAGCAAATTTGAAAACTTGGCTAATTATGATTCATCCCTTTTTGAAAAAAAAAACACAGATGTGGACTTGGACCATATTAGCATTTCAAAAGTGCATTTTGAATGCTTTCAATTTCAAGTAATGTTCCCTGTGTTTAGGAATTCTTGCTGTACATTTCCAATAAGCCTTTTCAAGGCAGTTTCTGCAGGGTTTGTTCTATTCTACGCAAGTTGTTTAAAATAAAGTACGATTTCTTTAAACCTCCCTCATATGAACTTAGATTTCTGAATGACTATTTCTGACCTAAAAATATACTCTGTGAGCTCTGATATTAAATTTGGAAACTGACCATTACCCAGAAGATAAGATAATGAACTAGTGACGTTCAGTTATTTCAAAGGAATTGCAAGTTCATCTAGAAACATCTTAAGGAATACCATTACACCAAAGGTGCCGATTGTAGAAAGCAACCGTCTTATTATCTCAGTGCTTCTCTCAGCCCATGTTTAATAATACAATCACTCTCTACTTTCCACAGACTGCACCTTGTTTAGCAGAAGCAATTACATTCTATAGTTAATAAATCAGCATTCATGCCATAAAATATGATGGAGAATTTTCTGAAAGTATGCCGACTTATTGAAATGTTCCGATGCAGTCATACAGTCCTGATAATTTTTGGACTATTCGCGGGCGTAGTGTGTGACGATGTGGTGGCATTACATTTTCTTGACAGTGTCTCTAGAGTTCGTCAGCCATTTCTGTGTTTAATATGAACATTTTTGGCATAATACATGTTTATGGTATGCACAAAGAGGCGCGAGGTCCCGTTTCCTTCCATTTCACAGCACATTTGTAATGGATACTCAGAGATGTGGAACTTCCATCTAGAGATGCTCGCGCTGGATGTTTGATGAAAGTTATTCATCACATTTGAATTATTATAATCAGTTTCCTGTCACGCTAACTGCTGTGTTCGTTTTTACGACGCTCGTGATGAGAAGCATTTGTTTCTAGCCAGTAATATCGATGAAATTTATATTTTCCATAAGTACTCGTAAAACCTTCAATGCGTGACGCAGGGCAGGTCTGCGCAGCGGAGAAAGACACGCGCGCACGCAGATAAATGGAGCAATTTAAGAGCCAAACATGTTGTCACCACAAACATCTTTCAAACACAATAATGCCAATGAGAAAGGTTTGTCTCACCAACAAAAACAACACAACAAGAACTAATCGAGCCAGCGCCCGCCGGCTATAATCCCACTCGCAGTGCCAGCTAAACAGACAGTGAGATCAGCTCTCACCAGTGTGAATTATTCTCTAAATTACACAGTGAGACACACAAATAAGAGCTGTGAGCAAACGGCGGACGGATAAAAGTCATAATTAACGAATAAAAGCGGTACAGAAGCAACTGAGGGGCAGGAGAGCATTAGTCTTATATGCAGCGATAGATGCAAATTCCCAGATGCTGCTGCGCCATAGGTGGAATAAGATTGTCACTCTAATGCCTCTCTGAGGTCCTGATGAGCTTGGGAATAAATATGCAGAAAAGCCTTTCAGGGAAAAAAAGAGGCAATCAAGGGTAGCAGCAGCACGGGTCGGACTATAAATCTTTGTCTGTTTCAATCGCCGCTGTGGCCGAAACGGTGTAAAATTCAAGCAGGGATGTCATCAATTTCTGTTAGCTCCTCTGTCCCTCTTTGTGTCGACAGCATGGCCGTGATGGATTGATTTTGTCACTTGGGCTCAGTTCACAGTATGTTAACATGGAAGGGCAGAGTTGGGTTATGGAGAAAGGGTTATTAGAATCCTAGATGTGACCGGACGCTTGTGCAGGTTCTCTCTCTTTTTCTCTTTCTCTGTTATCATGTCAGCCAAAATCTGACAGATACACTTAAACACAGGAATGGATGCTATAGGACAGATGTTGCTATGATATCATATGACGCGATCAGATATCGATGCTGTTTTGGAACACTTACCTTATTATGTTGAATTACAAAATGGGAATGATTATTAATGAATTAGTAAGTGCAATTAATAGTAAGCAAAATATTAATGGAAGTACAAAAGCCTGAAACTAATGAAAAAATAATTATTCTCACATATGTTCAAATGTTCATAGAGAAATGCTCTGGGTTCAATTCAAGTCAAGGTCAATGAACAGCGTTTGTGGCATAATGTTGATAAAAAAAAAGAACAACAACAACAAAAACTGCAATGGAAATGAATGGAGCAACGTTTTGGAGTATTTAAAAATATAAAGATTATAATAATTGTATAATTTTTTTAGTTTTTTGTTTTGTACTTTAAATATGGATATAATGTAACTTTACTCAAAAAGAGGTTAGTTAATGTTTTTTTTCCACACTAAAATCATGTTAACATGCATCTTGTTTACGTCTTGTTGGTAAAAGTAAATATTTAAATACAAAGTAAATATTTTAATATTTATGTAACATAACTGTATCCATTGTATCCTAGAATCCAGATGTTTTTTTTTAAAGAGGGGGCAAAATTAATTTATTAGAAATTAGTTTCTGTAATAATCAATATCGTACCACAAGTGCACTTAACTTTTATTGAAGCTGAAATATTTCTTTTTAATGTTCATTTTATCTACTGTGAAGAGTTTCTGCTAGAATGTGATACTCAGAAATGCATTGTGTGGCAAGGTCAAAATCAGGGATGATTCATCGAAGGGCTAAATTCATAGAATAGAATTTAACATACAGAATTGTCTATTGAATGACAGTAGATTGCTTAATGCGGTTGAATAAAGCTAAACACCTAGAAACAAAAAAATATGAAAAATATTAATATGTGTGTGTGTGTGTGTGCACGCACTTGCTGCATTTATTTCAGTTCTTAGGAGTGAAAGGTGATAGGTTGAAAATTAAGGCATTTAGTTTCATGTCCTTGTAACGTGGTGTAGCTGTGCAGTGATGAATAAAGTTGAAAAGGCCTTTGGAAATGGAGTGATATAGCATTGTTCATGAGCAAAAGTTCATAAAAATATTTTATTAAATTAATAAAATTCTTGCTGAAAAGAAAATACCTTTTGTGTCGCATGCATTGAAAAGGACAGCATACTTGCGTACTTACAGATGACTGACAGTTTTAAAATAGTTGTGAAACTAAAAGTAAAGGTCGTCATAATATTTGGCTTTTCATACTCAAATAAATGACCCCCGCTATAACTGCTGCAGCATTTGTTCCAGTATGATGATATTCCCTTTGGATTAGACATCCTTTACATTTTCAGACACTGTGTTCAAATCCCAGATGGATGATTTAAGAATTCCTGGCTATCGTTGTCAGTTGTAGATGTAACGCTGGGGCGAAGGCGGCAAGAGGCCAGGATGAGGTCAGGAGAGCAGGCATTATTAGCAGCGGGCCACCCCTCTGCTTCCTGTTTCATGTGTGTTCGGTGTCTGCACTCCCTTCCCCATGCCCATTAGGTGAGAAATCCTGGCAGATAATTTGTTTAGTAAATGAAACAGATGTCTTTTCCGATTTTTTGGAGTGTGTTCTCGGGAGATTCTCCTCCCCTCCGTCCAGGGGGTCAGGCCGAATGCATCCGAGGGGTGGCTGGAAGGGAGAAAAAAAATAACAAGGCACAGCAAAGTGCCTGGGGAGCGCAAACATCATTCACTTCTCCCATAATCATCAAGGCGATGCTCCGGATGCCTCCTTAATTTACATAATACCATCCTGACACTTTTACTCTAGCTATCCATCACCGGCAGGATGAGGCCTTCTCCTTTCTGTCTCTTTTCCTCCCTCTGATTGTGTCTTGTGTTTATCTGGCCAAGCACAAAAGATTGATTCCCCACTGTTTCTCTCCCTTATGTTCAGCAGATATGAATTTTTGCAGAATGATGAAGCACCGAGTCAGCTAATAATAAACAGAAAACACATATTCAAAAAAGAAAAAAAGACAAAAGAACAACACACAAAAAAAAAAAAAAAAAACGGATAAATAGAATTACACAGTTCTTTCTTAACAATAATAACAACACTCATGATGTGTTGTCTTAAAGACCCCAAAGCAATTTTAACATTCCAAACATGAATTTGATACTTCATGACCAAGGTTTCTGGAGGTGTAAAAAAAAAAGAAGTCCTAATTAGCCCTTCCACAAATTAAAGCCTTAAAAAGATCTTAAATTGGAGCAGAAAGTCTTAAATTTATGGCATTGAATGTTACATACATTGCAAAAATAATACAAAAAATCTAGTTTTCTAGTCTTGTTTTCTAGTACAAACATCTAAATATCTTTAAATCAATATACATTTAGCCACATTACATGCATGTATGCTTAAAACAAGAATAAATATCTACCAATGAGGTATGAACTTGCTTTCTCTTGTAATTTTTATAATTTTTCTGATCCCGCTGGTAGATATTTGTTCTTATTTTAATCATAAACTCACCTAATTTTCATGAATTTCTTTGTGTCCAAAAAGAAAAAGGCAGAAACCCAATGTTATTTTCACATTATTTTGCAATGCAAAAGTAATCTATTTTCTGTGAATGAGCAAGATGTCTGATTCATTAGCTGCTATAGGTAAATAGCTAGAAGACTAGCAACTTTTGTGCGACAAACAAGTGTATTTATCATTATAGTAATAAATTAATGTTTTTCTACAGCTAAAATAACTGGAAGTGGAAGAGTTATAATTGGCTGCACGTTAAAAAATAAGGTGGATAGATTCAATGGGCCTCATTCATGAAACATTCGTAAATATAGGAGTAAATTCTGAGTAATTTGCGCGTGAAACGGACCTTCCCGAAAACTCTCCTCCGGATTCACAAACGCTTTGCAAACGTCCGATTGTTAGTTAAACATGCGTATGTTAATGAATTCCAATCATTCTTAAATAGGGCGCTCGTGCACGCTCATTCACAATTAGCATAATCCCCGCCTCTGAATTACAGCTACGCATATTGCATGTCCAGGAATGCAGTGGAATATTCTGGTCTACTTTCTCGGTTTGGCTCCAGTATATTGCATAAATGCAAAAAAGACTAATAGGCCATATGGCTAGCAATAAATATTCAGTAACATGTGTCCACCAAAGCGTTTTTAGCCAGCTGAAAAATGTCAGGTGCTCTTCTGAAAACGGCCAGCTGGTGGCGCTTGAGAATGTTTTGGTGGCACAGCGTTTTTCCAGTTGAGACGCTTTGTTTGCTATGATAAGGAATATCCACGGCAGTAACGTATTACTAGTATCTCATTTTGAAGAATATTATTGAATATAAAAATGCAGTAACCAGTAATATTAACTTCTCAATTGTTGTACATGTAGGATGATTGGTCGGTGTGGTATTTGTCCCGCCCCTCCTTCATTGATTGGACAGCTGGGTAAAAAGTGACAGTGACAAGCGCTGCGTTCTACCCAAAGCTAAACCGGAGCTAAAATGTTTATCAACTCTCAGCTACAAAAACAAACAGAGCAAACGAACTTGTAAAATATTATAATGGCAGTGCATCAAAATTCAGTGTCATCAGTTTGCCAAAAAGAACAGAGAACGTTTTCCGCACCATTTACACGTGGTAGGGAGCAGGAGTAAATTTCTTTCATACCAACTAACGTTTTGAAAAAACGAACATTTTCATGAATTCGAAAGTTTACGTTAGAATGGCTTTACGAACGATTTACACACAAATTTGTTCTGCTCGTGTTTCATTAATGAGGCCCAATGAATTTTCACTTGCTTTATGATTGAATGGTCATAAATGCAAAAAACTAAATGTGCGACACTATTCAAATCTGGTTGACTGTCAGGAAAGCTTTATGCGTGTCCATAAGTGGTTTTGTCAGATATCATCACGTTAGAACGTGCGGCCAATGTGTCCTGCACGCAACAATGAACACAGTGTGAGCGGTGTTGTCCGTTTCACCAATAAATGACTCTTATGAACCGGTTCTTTTGAATGAGTCAGTCACAAAGAATCATTAAAAATACCTTGTTGGAGATTTAGTGGTTTGAATCAGATGCGCTCAGTCAGTGAAACTCCATCACTGAATCAGAAGTCATTTTCTGATATTGATTCGAAATGAACTGTGAACTTTAGGTTTTATTTTCTGCCTCATATGGAATTTATATTTAATCATATAGTATATTCACAACAGAGCTTATTCCATACAGCATTAATAACGGTACTGCCAACTGAAACATGGTTTTGTGTTATTCTTTAAAGCCCCACGGGTTGCTGGGAATGACCTAACAGAGTCATACTCATGTGACTGAGGTTTACTTCAGATATCCTACCTGTATCCTTTCTGACTCATGTTTTATGAATAGGCTTTGGAAAAATATACAACACACTTTGCTTTGCTTTTTTTCCCTCAGTCACAGTCTTCAAAGTTTCCTTTACGATAACCAAAAACCATTAGCTGCTGTCAAACCCAGGAGAAGAGAGATTATTTTTTTTATTGAAATAAGATTAAAATGATAACTTTGACTGCGGCCTCCACCTGATAAAATATTTCAGCTCATAAGCGTGGTGTAGGCACAGGGATTAGAGCAGAGGGAGAGAGAGAAATTCATAATGTATAATAAGACAAAAGGTGTCATGGGAAATAACACTGATATTAAAATTAGAAAATGACGCAATCTATATGAAAAATGCAGATTTAAAAATGTAAATGATGATCTAGAATTTCTTCGAACAAAAGTATCAGAAAAGTAAGATCCTCAGAGATTTCAAATGGCTTGCTGGTCTGTGACCTTTCGATGTGTTTTAACTTTAATAATTAGAAGAGAAGGTGTATGATGTGCTGTACTTGAAAACTATTTTCAAAGATGTTTCCATTTTTCTATAATTATTGGTCATGTGGTTTTATGACTTAATATTGGCTTAAAAATTGTATGGAATATTTATACTATCAAAAAGGTATCTTAAATCTTTTCCAGTATTGCATTTTTGAGATGTTTGTAAGAAGTTACAACCAATACAATTAATTATAATAGAGCTGTGAAACCCATGAGTTAATGATTTTTGTTCTGATCAGCATTATTTGCAGTGAAAATAGGTCTTAAATACATATTTTTGGAGAAGGACAAGGACATCCTAGACTAGGACATCCTGCAGTTTGCAACCATTTCTCTCACCGTAGCACTTTAAAAATAAAAATGAAAAATATTTGTAATGAAAACAAAAACATTATTTTTTTAACCTTCTCATCATTAGTTGATACTCCTGAATTCTACTACAGAAAATAATTCTGAATATTTAAGAGATGGTAATTTGTGACATTTGAGAAATTGAGATTCTTTAAATGGAAAGTTCAGTATTGTCAGTTTCAGGACAGAGAAGAAAATGAATTTATAGTATATGATAAATATTCAACCATGCATGCGAAACAATAAGCACAATGAGGTTTCTGACTTCTTACCCTGGACCTCTGTTAGGTGCATAAGCAATGCAACTGATGTGAAGTGATGAACTATAAGCTGGATGATGAACTATAATGAGGACACAGGGGGGACCAAAATCCCGTAATACCTCATTTTCAAACATATTGAAGGTTAATAGGTGGCATTGGGCACCATTCTTGTAAACTTAAACTCTGTTTGTAATGAAATAATGACCTGAATGCGATTAGCATACTGTGGTACACAGAAGGGAGGTTGACACCACATGGGGGACATTGTGGAAGGAGATGCTTCTTTTCCGTGGGGTAACACCTCAGGAATGAGGTGAAGAAGGACAGGCTGTTGTGCTGTTTTCAAGAAGACATTTTTCATTTCCAAAGACATCTGTGTCCTGTCATTTAACTTGATCTGACCTTGAAACTATGTTTTTGGCATTTACTGTACCTCGCCTCCGAAACTAAACTTTTAGCATTTCTCATTAATAGTCTGTATGTATCTGCACAATAATAATATGAATTATTTATAATATAATAATAATAATATAATTCTTGTTATAATTATAAACTTATTTCTGTGCAAATTTTTACATATCATATATATATATATATATATATATATATATATATATGTGTGTGTGTGTGTGTGCACTACCGTTCTAAGGTTTGGGGTTATGATTTCAATTTTTTTTTTGTCTTTTATGCTCACCTAGACTGCATTTATTTGATCAAAAATACAATAAAAAGTTAATATTGTGAAATATTAATACAATTTAAAATAACTGTTTTCTATTCTATTCTATTTCTATTTTCTATTTAATATATACTAAAATGTAATTTATTCTTATGGCAAAGCTAAATTTTTAGCAGCTAGTTCAGTCTTTAGTGTCACATGATCCTTCAAAAATCATTTTAAAATCTGATTTGGTTCGCAAATAACATTTCTTATCAATGTTAAAACTTTTTTTGCTGCTTAATACACTTATGAATTAGGATTAGAAAGTTAAAAGTTATGTATATGTAACACTTCACAATAAGATTAATTTTGTTAATGATTGATTCCAACATGATTCCAACATTGAAATATCAAAAGTTACACACACATAATACAGTTTGCTACAGTAGTTCTCAATGTTAACTAGTAGCTGTGATTGTTAGCTAGTCTGATTTTAGCTGAGAATGAAGGAAAAACAAAAGAAGTGAAACATATCTGTATAAATCAAGTCCAATAAAAAAAGAAAAAGAAAATGAAAAACTAAACACCTGAACAAGACATATTGTTAATTGCTTCAACTAACCAAATGTTGTCATACAATTGTCATACAAAAAACAAAGAAGTGTAGTCATCTTACTGTATGTGAACATGGAAACTTTTATTTAGTCTGTATCAAATGATTCATAATTTATAAATCCTGGCTCAAGTAATGTGTTTAAGAGGAAGCATTTCTCAAGTAAGAATATGAGGAGGCCATTTAGTGGATAAAGGAGGAAGGCTGTGTTTGATACAAGCCTCCCAGAGGGGCTCTCTGCCACCAAACAGTGTTCCAAGTTCAAGTTCCAGCCACCAGCTTCTGAAAGCTGACCTAGCAGATGTCCTCGATGACCAGATCATGAAGGTCAGAGAGCATGCTTTCCATAGATAGACAGATCTTTTTCTTTCTTTCTTTCTTTCTTTCTTTCTTTCTTTCTTTCTTTCTTTCTTTCTTTCTTTCTTTCTTTCTTTCTTTCTTTCTTTCTTTCTTTCTTTCTTTCTCATGTAGTTTAGAAAACCAATTATGTTAATGCAAAAATGCTTCAACATGGCAGAGTTGAACAAAGGGGAAAGTACAGTGAGAAAATAAGACGGCGTACAAACTACAACGCCTGCACAGGTGGCGGAGGTTTCCTAAAATTATGACAATTTCAAATATTTTAGTATTGATATGTCCCATAATGAGCCAAACAGATGGCAAAAACAGAACGACAGCATCCTCAAATTCAAAACACGCAAAGCGCGTTAAGAAGTCTAACAAGTATATTTTTTTCTTCTTCTTTTTTTCTTCAGGACAGAGAGACATGTGGTAGTGTGGCTATTATCACAAGGGTAGTGCTGAATGAGAGCTCTTAAACGCTCCTCTTCCTTTGAAAGAGGGGGATCTATTTTTTGCCCATTAGCATTGGCATTAAAACTCATTATTTTCCTCGACTGTGCTAACCATCTCCTCCCACGTTAGACATCATTACTGTTATTATTCATATCATTGCTTTAAAGGACAGAGAGATGTCTTGGTACTTAGCGCTCGCATTTGTTCGACTGCTGGTGGGAAGATATTTTTTTTCTTGAATTATTTTATTTATATATTTTCCTGAAATTGGTATCATAATGGAAGTTATTGTATTGGTAGAGCATAAAACTGGTGCTTGTTTCTCAACACTGAGGAAGCTCACCTGACCCGAAACCTTCAGATTGTAAATTTCATTTTTATATATACCAATTTCATAGCATAATAAGCAACCGTGCCTTTGTGGCACGTACGTGTGGCAACGAGTTCTTCAACATCCCACCCTGCTCCTGCACTCCCACTCCTTCAGAGTTTAGCTTCATTTACCGAACTCTCCTCAAAGTGCTTGTTTTTCAACTCCATTTGATCCTTATCAAACTTAGAGAAAAAATAAAAGAGAGTGAGAGAGAGAGGAACAGGGTGGCATCTGTGATCTCTAGTGACCCTTTCCTCACTCTCTCCTGCCAGGCCAGTCTGGGGATTGACACATCAGATGAAGATATGAAGTGGTGGGTGTGCGTGGAGGCGGGCCAGGCGCCCAGCGAGTCCCCGCGCTTCTCACTTGGTTAACACCTCACACAGAGCACAGAGCCAGGAATACACTGCCTCTCTCTCTCTCTCTCTGTGACTAAAACAGTTCATTTGGACCTGCAGGGTCTTCTGCTCCTCAGAGTCTCCACTGATGGAGGTGGGAGATATTCTTAACTAACGTCGGAAAACAAGAATGATTATCGAACAGTGTTTCATCACCAATTGTCTGTGTGTTTTTGTAATAAGTCTTTCTAAGTCCATTTTCTTATTGGGTGTTTCTTGAACTTACATGCACTTTTATGTTGCAAGGGTTGATGTTTATTAAATTATAACAGATTTTAGCTATGTTCTATTTGCTATATGAAGGACACATTAAGTTTTGGAAATGTTTTTTATGCCTTCATATATTTTTTTGTCTACTTTACATATTAATTTTGTGTATAGATTTTATTTGTTTGTTTTACTCATTGATTGACATTTTGGCTACTGTTAAAGTTGTATCAAAGGTTAGTGTACAGGGTTCCAGAAGAGACAAAGGTTCCAGTTAAGGAAAAAAAGTCAAGGTAAATATTAATTGTTAAATGAATAGTTCTATTGCATGAAATTTCCAACGAAGTAATCTGTAAATCAATTTTTTGTTTTTAAGTTTATTTACTAAAAAAAGTAATATTTTATACCTGGCCTTTTATTATTTTTCTTTTAAATATTATTTTGTGTGTTTAAGATGCTGTAAAAGGCCATTTTCACCAAATAATACTATTAAACAAAATACATATGAGATGTGATGAAAATTACACTGTGGTGGAAATGTTTTAGAATAATAATTTTTGACTTGTTAGAATGGACATTGTTAGTAGACAAATTTAATTAAACTTGTAAGAGTATGTAAAGCACTTTATGATAGCTTCTAAACATCTACATGGCCAAAAGTGCCATAGTTGAAAAAAAAAAATCTTATAGTTGTAACATTAACTTTTCATCGAAAATGAATAATTGATTTATTTATTTTGTGGTGTGATGACCTCACAAATGAATGAGGTTGAGAAATCAACAGTAGCCTGTATTTACATGCGAGTAATGTGACATTGTATTAGGAGACCAATGTGTGTTTAACCACTGCTGAGACTATTTAAATCAAGGCTTAGAAGATTAATAACTGGTTTGGTTAAATCAAGAACAAGAGATCAAAGTCCTCTGCTTTACACGAAAGACTGCAATTCATCCACTAATGTGGAATTAGAGGCAGCCCTGCCTCAAACAGTTCACTATAAGACCTGCAGTCACCTTTATAATATGCAAGACAACAACAAACAGGGGTTTGTTGTTTATCACATTTTTTTAATCAAAAGTTAGTGTCAATTTCCTAACCAATTGAAGTAAATTGTTTAGGTTTTATTTATTTATTTATTTGTTATTTTGCATGCTTTATACTTTTTAAGAAATGTAAGATTACATTTTGAAAATCTTCCATCAACTTTTATGGATTGTTCAGCAAACAGATGATATTTGCATATTGAATTGTGATTATGCATAATAGAGAATGATTGGTCTTTTCATTCTTGCATATCTTTAACCATCTATGTTCACCTTTACACTGCAACGTCTCTCTTGATATGCATTAATTCACAAATTTTTTTTTTTTTTTATTATTATTATACATACCCCCCCCCCCAAAAAAAAATTGTATTTATTCTTTTACTCTCTGCAAGCATTGTTTCCTGCAAGAAATAATCACATTATTTCTTACTTCTAATGTTCATACGCAGTGTAGTGTGTTGTGTACATTTGTGTTTGATCAAAACCAGGGTGACTGGGCTCTGGTTGTTCCTCGCAATTAATGTTTAATGAATACTGAGACAGGAACTTTGTACGGGTCTCCAGTGTGTCTGTAATTACTTTTTGTGGTCACCTTTGAATGGTGATTTTTTTTTTTGAAGTCACAACGCTGCTATAAAATTCAGCTTATTTCCTTGTTATTGGTAAGAATATATTACTTTTTCCACATTCATGCAAGAGTGATTTGTATGTTTGAAGAATGCCTAGTACCATTCACACCTTTCTTTCTCTCTCAGTCCTCCTCATCATCAGGGTCCTTGTGGTGGTTGTCATCAATAGCTGATTCCGGTTCTGTTGCTCATCAGTGCTGCAGAGCTCAGGTCTATTTTTTCCTCTGTCCTGTTTACATAATCAAGGCGAGCACGTGGTTTCTCTACGGAAACATAAATGCAACTTATGATTCATATCAAGATGAACTTTTGAACAACTCATTGATGAGTTTGTCCAGATCATCTAAATGTACATTGATCTTTGAGCCATTAACTGAATAGTTCACAATTAATAAAAACTGTTTAACCACAAATTACTAGAAAAGTAAAGCAATTAATTTAAATTCACTGAGCATTCAGTTATTAAAAAAAAATCGGAAAGTGATCATTTTAATTATTTATATTTTTTATGTTTAATTCTTTTAATATATTGCCGATCCTAGTTTCTGCAAAAAATCATTGTAGTAGAAGCAGCAGAAATATCTAGGGGGGCCCTTGACTTTGATAATTGGGGGGGCCTTGGACTAAAATGAATCACTGCTTTAAGATATTTTCATTGTGCTTTCATGTTCTTTCTGAAACTCGAAAGATCTGGTTCCCATTCATTGTTAATTGCATGTAGAAGCGCAACTACTACATTGTTCAGTATTTCTCCTTTTGTGCTCCACAGAATAAAGAAAGGTATACTGGATTGCAAGGACATGAGGGTGAGGAAATGATGTCAGAATTGACATTTTTGCCTTTAAATATAAAAATATTAGGACATCAAAACACATTGGTAAACAAACTGATTCCGTTGCATCCCAATGCTTCGGTCCTCTTAGCAAAAACAAATAAATCTTGCAAGCATCGCCGAGACGTCCTCTTGAGGCTGCCCCTACAGGAAGCAAAGCCACAGATGGACAGAGACTTGCCTCCTTCCCTGGGAGTGCAGTGCCCATGGTTTCTCACGTTAAATTGGACTACTTAAAGTGTACTGCAATTCTGGCCAGGAACAGACAGAGCTCTAGAGGGATCCCATACTGATTTAAGTCACCAGGGACTCTGGCAGGGATATTTTGTCTCTCATATCTATATACTATTATGGCTTTTGCAGGAAAGGCACCATCTTGAGTGGGGATGTGAGATGAAACCAGATGGGGTCGATTCACACCACTCTGAGACAGCAAGGGTTTGGGAGGCACCCTGCAGCCACTTCTTGTTATCTTTTGTCACCAATCAAGTGACTTTTTTTTTCTTTTTCTTCTCCTCTGCGAGTGAATTCTCATGTTTAGTGTCTACGGGTTTTCTGGCATCCAACTGCAAGAATAAAGTGAAATTTTCTACATTGCGTCCCACTGAAGGTGACATATAGGCTGTGACGTGAACGAAATCTTGAGGGGAGAAAAACTTGCATTGAAGATGAGTGTCAAAGGCCTTTTCTATATCTGTTTTTTGTGCCAGTTAACTTTCATTACTCTTGTTTATATGTACCTTGATGGACAATTTGCCGTACAGACTTTATAGTTTTCATACAGTAGCTATTCATTACAAAGTGCAGTTTTCTCATTGAATAGTGTAGATTAGACAAGAAAAAAAGGTAAGTTGTCACTCAGGTCTCCAATATTCATTGCTAAAGTGAGTAAAATTAATTTTCAGTGATTCACTCAGTAGCAGACAATGAAAAACACTGAAAACAGGTGTTTGTGTGTGGGGTTGTTAAACCAGGTCAACAGATGAGTAGCTTTCCCATGTTTGTTCAGTGAAAGCCATGATGGCCACTTTCCCATTCTTTCATTCAGATTAGCCGTGAAAGCACATTATTAGCATTAATATGTGTGCATGTGTGTGTATGCCATTCAGGAACATCCAAACCCATCTCTAGGATTGCTGCAAATTTGGAAAGAATAAGCTCGCACATATGTGAGGTTTCTGCCCTTTTCTTTGCCCTCACAAAAGACATGGGAGCTCTTGGCCCATCAATAAAGGATGAGAGGAGAATGACGTCCACTTCAGTTGGTAGAGAGGGCCTGTACACTGCTCTGTTTGTTTATGGGTGTTGTTTGCAATGCAAAAGGCTGCGTTATTTGGGGGTTTTGTCATGCATTATGTGTTCACCATAAACGCATATTGTACGCATTGACATTCATGCTGACCTAATCTCCACATAGTAGCAGTTATGTCATTTAATTCATTTTATCTCATATGTATTGACTATAGAGGGAGAGAGAGAGAGATTAAACTATAGTTGTATCTGTATAATTCTTCCATCATGTACAGGAAGTCCATAATGCTTTATTATAAAAGAGAGAACCATAACACTACTTGCTGGCAAATCTCACACTCATTCACAGGTTTGTTTGTGCATGTGTGTGTTTTGCATGTGGGTTTGCTTTATAATACAGTGCCCTTTGCTGTATGTTTTATTACTAGAGGCATTTTCTCCTGTCTGAGATGGCAGCCAGCTGGATCTTTTTTCGCCTGTCCAGGGCATCACTCCAGGATATTATTGAAAGCAAGCACTGGTGTACAAACAAATATCTGAAGGACTGATGTACATTTGGGAGATACACAAGCTTGTCATTGGATTGAGACTAAGAGACATCATATCAAACACGTCATGTCCATGGAAGAATTTTACAGTGGGGTTTCATGTAGGTTGGTCAGCTATTTAATTTACCTCTCACAGGTTAAATTAAATGTAACAATTATAATTGTATATAATAATAATATATATTATTGTTCTCAAATATATAATAGCACTTAACGCACAACATTTGTGCCAATAAGTTTATTTCTTCGAGATGTGCCACGTAATAGAATGATTTAAAACCAAAAGGAAATGGCATTCTCAACCCACTTTATTTCTATTAAGTGATGTTTTCTGTATCAAACAGGATATTCAACGAGAACAAAATTTAAGGCAGGTCTTTTAATTGCCAGGAGTTGACTGGCTAGTGAAAAGTGGGCGTTACAAACCGAATGGAGCCAAAATTTAACCAATAGCCATCTTAAAAAGAAAGATGTGTATACACAATTTTAGTACACACACACACACACACACATTTTGGGTTTCCATGTTTTATGGGGACATTCCATAGGTGTAATGGTTTTTATACTGTACAAACTGTACATTCTATTGCCCTACACAAACCCTACACTTAAACCTACCCCTTAAAGAAAAATTTGTGCATTTTTAGATTTTCAAAAACTCATTCTGTATGATTTATAAGCTTGTTTCCTCATGGGGACCAAAAATGTTGCCACAAGAACAAGGATTTTGGATATTGCCATCTTATGTCCCCATAATGTAGGGTTTATCAAGACCATATATAGTATGCATGTGTGACACAAAATGTGTATACAAATACAATTCTTTTATATGTTTTTTTTGTTATTTTTTACCCTGTTGTTTCTACATTTTAAAACACCTGAAATTGCAGGATGAAAATGCACTATTGTAGCCTGAGGTAGACACAGGCCAATAAGAACTCTCCTCTTGATTGCCATTAGAGGACTTGGCAGCTCTCTGCAGTGCTATCTACTTCAGAGGAATGGCGCTGCAGTTTTGGGGAGGCAGCCTCCTAATTTGCACATATGGAAATGCTTTTTCGTGCCATTCCACCGCCTCTGTTGTGGCCAGATGGAATTAGAGAGCGCTCAGAAGCCGTGAAGGCAAACACATCAAAAAGAGAGGAGAGCGGGGCTGTTTTTCCCCCCTTTTTCCATGAGAGACCATGAGCTCTGAGATAAATAAATAAATAACCACCCACTCACAACCCCCCCCCCCCCCCCCCCCCCCACCCATACACCTTTTTTTTTTACTTTTATGTAATTACATCCAAAAACAGGTATGAAACTTTGCCTCATGTTTAATAAAGAGATGGTTGTGAACACAAGTGTATTTGCTTGTTAGATATCAAGTCTTACTTGTTATTGTACATACTTTTGGCACTGCAGGAAATTTAGCTATATATACTGGAGGCAAAAGTTTATTCATTTATTTATGATAGGAAAGGAAAGTCTTAAGGCAGATTAAAGCATTCCAAACAAAATTCATCTTATTAGTGGATTTAACTGTTCTGTCAATACAGTATATCTAGAAAAGCAAAAAAAAATGTTTTATTAAATTGTAAATTTGTAAATGGTCATCAAAAATACATTTAATTTATATCTTTAGTAATCATCTCTTTCCTTATCATGCTTGCTTTGTAGTCTCTCATATTGTTTTACTCCTTCTCTTCCTGTGAAAGTCTTGCTGTTTCAGTAACGGTCTAGACACAGTCTTCGCTGCAGCTGCATTTTATTTATCATTAAGCTCCAAACTTCTCAGTTCTTCTGCCAGCATTATAATTAACATTTAAAGTTCCAGCATAGACTGTGTTTTTCCTCTTCAGCGATCACCAACAGCGTCAATGAACTCGCTGAAACTAGACACATAAAATGAAATTCACACCATAGGTACCTCATTTTCACTTTGCCAAATGACAGATCAATACTTTAACTCTAATAATTACATTTTGTATGTGTACTGTCAAATGTCAATTTTTTTTAAAGCAGATTATTGGATATTTAAAAAGAAGTGCTAAAATGTAGGCTTTGTTTCTCCTCACAGGACAGCATAGAGGAATCTCCTCCCACATTACTTTGACGATCAGCATTATTTTCTAAATACACCTGAAATCTAATTGTAAAATGAGCAAATCCTATTCCCAGAACACACGAATCAGTGTTAAATTAAAACATATATCAATGTGAAATTAATTAATCAAAATGTAATGTGTAGTCTTCAAAGGAAGAGCCCTCAGACTAAGTGGCAGTCTTATCTGCGCCTGCCCGAAATTCTCCTACTCTAAATTCTCTCTTCTTCTTTTCCTTAAAAAAAAATCTGTCTGTCTGTGGGAGACGGCGTCATTCAGGGTGGCCTGGCAAGACTCTATTTGTAAGGTGGTGTGTAAGGTTAATTGGAAATGATTTAGATAAAGTAATTAATGCAATTGTCAGCACACCCTTTCTTCATTGATGATTGCAGTGGGCTTTTTCAAATAAGCTTCAAATAATGAATTGATTCTGGAAAGATAAGGACTGGAGTGAAAAAAGGAAAACAGACACATTATTCCCATTTTGCAAACGAAGATGTGCAATACTCATAGATTACATGGATTTTGCTTTATGTAAAGTGATTGAGAAACTTATTTTTTTTTGCCTAGTGCATCTTGTTGTGGTTGAAATTGTGTTAAAAGGACACTGTTCATAGCACACAATTCTCAGTGGTCTTGGTGAAATATGGATGAGTGCTACAGCCAAAACCACATCATATTACGCAGTGACTTTCTCCCAACAACATAAAATATGCTCGCAGATTAACTCCTTTATTAGGAACACATTTATAGTGACTCTCATAATGGACAACAGAGAGGAGAAAACTGCCTGTGTTCATCAATTGTGTGATTAAAGGAATGGTTGATCCAAAAAAGACAATTCTGTCATTATTTACTCACTCATTCACTCACATGAAGTTTCAAGCCAGTGTAACTTTCTTCTGTGGAACATAAAATGACATTTTTAGGTGAATATCCTGACTACTTTTTTCCATTTAATAAAAGTGAATGAGGACTGTGGCTGTCAGTCACAAAAATAACATATAAAGCATCATAAAGGACTCCATACCATGTATCTTTGCACTGTATATGAAATTCTATGTTAACCCTCTTGAGCTGCTTGCGGTAAAAAATGACCATTTTGTGGAATGAATGAACTATATTTTAGTTTTTGATTTAATATTTTGCATTTTATGGGACTTTATGGTACTAAATTATATTTATGGAATAGGTGAATGCTTTGGAGCACATATTTAAGTTTGGTCTCTTTTTAAAAAGATGCGTGGCAGATTATATATAAAAAAAGCACAAAAATACTGTTTTTAACTTTTATATGAAATATCTATTTTCCAAAACATAAGTATTTTTAACTCTAAACTGCGTGAAAATCAAAGCCATAAATCTTTACAAGTTGTGTTTCAAATTTGAGGTTGATATCTCAAAAATTGACATTTCAGTAAGATTCTTTTTGGGCGCAGTATCAAACGTTTCCACTAGATGATAACACTGACAAGCACCTGAAGGTTAAATGATTAAAAGACTAATGATTCTGATAAGCTTTTTGAATAATGGGAATTGTGAATAAGCAGCAGATATGTGACCCTGGATAAGTAGCATGGGTATATTTGTAGCAGTAGCCAACAATATAATCAAAATTATATATTTTTTATTTTAATGAATGAGGCATTTATATAGCGCTTTATTGTGTATTGCTGTACACCCAAAGCGCTTTACAATCATTTTATGCCAAAAAGCATTAGGATATTAAGTAAAGATCATGTTCTATGAAGATATTTTGTAAATGTCTTACCGGAAATATATCAAAACTTCATTAATATATAATATGCATTGCTAAGCATTGCTAATATATAATATGCATTGCTAATTCTCAATATTTCAATTTTTTTGTATCCTTAAATTCCAGATTTTTAAATAGTTTTAAACAAACCATACATAAATGGAAAGCTTATTTATTCAGCTTTCAGATCTGCAAGATGATGTGTAAATCTCAATTAAAAAAAAATGACCCTTATATACCAGTTATAACTGGTTGTGTGGTCCAAGATCACATATAGGAGTAACAGTCAAATAACAAATCATTTTCTCTTGTTTTGAGTCGAATCTTTCCAAGAAATCAAGTGATCCAGTTCAAATTTGTTTACATGATTTTTTTCTGGATTGATAAGGACAAAGTCCATATGATACTTTTTCTTAGTTTTTGGAGCTTGACAGCACCAGTCCTAACGCATGTGCATTATATGGAAAAAAAGTGTCCAGAAGAAAGAATCCTAACAAACCATACATCAATGGAAAGCTTATTTATTCACTGGTTTTTGAAACATGATGGTGAGTAAATGATGACAGGATTATAATCTTTGAGTGCAGTACTCCATTAATTAAGTTTGTGTCCAGAGAAACAAAGTAAAAGAAAAGAAACTCTGGTCAAACGAGGTTCTACACAGAAGAAACTTAGTTCGCATCCCTAAAAGTCTGCATACTTTTAGCCTACTTTGCAGTACCTTCTGTATTCTGGCGGTGGTGGATCTGTTTTCTCATCCAGATGACATGGAGCTCAGAGACATTGTTTGCTTTGTGTCTCCTCAGTCCCCTCCCTCCCCGTGGCACGTCCCTGAGGGTAAGAGTAAGTGGCGTAGTGAGCTAACAAAAGCAGGTGTTTCTGTAGTGAAGCGTGCCGCTCTCAGCGAGCTTCCTCTCTCTCAGGAGCACAGGGCGGTCCTCACCTCTCTGCAAAAACAGGCAGGGATGCTGCAAGGAGGGTGGAAGGGAGGAGTGCGGAGATTTAACTGATTTATTTAGTTCCTTTTTTATTTATCTTTGGGGAAGTGCTAAAGCTGCTACTATTGCTGCCTCTTCTGTCAGTCTTTTATGTTACTTTTAAAGCTATAAGCTACTCTTTCTTTAATATACAGTAAACTAAAGTGAAGCTATATAAAGTGATGTATCTCTTTAACTGTAGATTAGATCAGTCACAGGAGAATTTATATGGCAAAAACAGACAATTCTCAATTAATTCAACTTTAATATAAACACAACTAATAATACTTAAAACACACTATGTGTGAAAACAGTGACAATCAGCAGAGTTCCAATTAAATATTTCACTATGAAAAAAAATAAGCTGTGTGGAAGCATTCACATAAATAATTTTTAATAGCTTAAATTATATCAATGAACATTTCATATGAATCAGTGAATTGCTTTTAACTGAACAAACTGATTCAGATGAGAATTGGCATTAGTTAGGTGAATATCTCGACTACTATTTTTTTTTCTGTTTAATGAATGTGGAATTGGTTCAGTTTAAAAAAATGCTCATAATGATTTATTCAGGATTCAGAGTCATACAGTATGTATATACAAAGTCATAAGGACTTTTATGATACTGGTGTGGCTTTTTAGCAATCTTTGAGCTTGACATAAAGAAACAGATTCTTTCAAATTTCTCAGCACTTCATATGAATCTTTTATTTGTATTGGAATGAACTGATTTGGGTGACAGTTTGCATATTAGAGAGCCACACAAGTATAATAATAAGTAGTCCATATGACTTTTGTGCTGTATCTAAAGTCTTCTAAAGTTAAATTATTTTGAAGAGCTTTGTGAAGAACAGACAATTAACAATTTGTTAACAAATTATTTCGAGTCAAATCTTTTTAAGGAATCGTTTGGTCCAGTTCACAATTGTTGAGCCTCTATCAATTACCTGACTCTCTAATATGACTCCTCAGCACTTAGTGTGAATTCACTCAAATGAGAATTTGCATGGTAGAAAGCACAATGACAATGTGTGCCATTTCAGTAGGGAATGGGAATAAAGCATGACGCAGGTTGGATTTGAACCGACATCCCAATGGGACACAGCTGCTGCGCCACGAATCCGACTCATGATCTGTTTAGACGTACAATTGTAAAAAAAAAGTTTGTGACATTTCTTTCAAAATAATAATTTTGGAGTGAAGTTTTTTGCTTTTTTTATACCATGTTTACAAAGCAAAAATGTGGACATATAGAAATGATGAGGGCGTAGGTTTTTATTAATTTGAGTTGCAGTGGGAGGATGTCAGGTTAGGCTGTTTTGTATGTGCTAAACTTCAGAATGGAATGGCTTACTTGATGAGAGTTTGATTTGGTGGTTATGAGGACCAGTCAAGTGTAACTGTACAATGTCAGGTGAGGGGCTCATCCCAACTAACTGACAGCTCGGAAAGCATCGGCTCCCAACCATGATCTGAATAACGGGCCGCAAAAGGCTTGTTAACGTGCTTTTCAAGACAAAGAGTTCTACATATGTGCACCGATGATTTCCCCGTGCCCTTAGGGGAGTAAGTTTTAGAGACCTCAGGAGTGGCAATGCGCAGAAATTTCCTGCAATCATGTCAGAAATCATGTTTGCTGCTGCATGATAAACTGCGAAGGGAAAAAACTGTTTGTGTAATCTGTGAAGACTCTCTAAACCTTGCTAATTTTTTTCCCTCTCC
This sequence comes from Schizothorax lantsangensis, assembly GCA_027422415.1. Taxonomy (NCBI): domain Eukaryota; kingdom Metazoa; phylum Chordata; class Actinopteri; order Cypriniformes; family Cyprinidae; genus Schizothorax; species Schizothorax lantsangensis. Next base: position 23,007,971 of record CM049858.1, on the reverse strand, counting down.
CCCCTTATCCCTCTGTCCATTATTCCCACAGGTATGCTAATCAGGAATTTTGTAGGTACAAATGTTTTTGTGGTCCGCTCGCCCCCCGTTGGGCCAGGTTGACTGGCAGACGGAACCTGTAATAGCAGGTGTTGCCGTAGTGATGCAGAACAGCTTGCCATCTCACCCAAGTTTGGATTTGTCCCTCAGGGACTGCCATTTGAATAAGCTTGAGCCGAGGGTTCGACTGTAGCGCGGCAAACAGAAGCTGCACGGCTTTAATTAAGCGCTGGTTGGTCAAAATAAAGCAGGAATCATTATCTGTGGCTCTCCGTGTCAGGCTAGTGTCAGCTGCTCATTTCCGGCCCTTGTAACAATGATATGTAATTTTGTATTGTTTGTTTTTATTTGAATGTATTTTTAAAGGTTTTGACAACTGCAGTAATTGATAAGGTTGTAATTCTGCATTCCCAAAGTTTTGTTATTTTATTTTATCAAATTGTATTTTATTTTATTTTATCACATTTTATTTTATCCGAGACTAATTCTTATAGACTACCAAAATTCTAATAATGCCAAAACATTTTATTGCACAGCATGATCTTATTAGTAATCATAGTGTATAAAATGTCCTCACATACATTGTTGTACATCAATGCACATTAAAAAATCTATTAAAAGTGTCTAAAAAATAAGCATTTTATATATGAGCAGTTTTAGATACATGTAAATGCTTATGAATCCTTTTATATTCAATATATTAATTTATTGAATAAATAAAGTCATGGGATTCATTTTAGGTTAATTTTATTTATTTATTTGAATGTATTTAATCAATGACATTTAACCAATTCACTTAATTGATGAATTAAAAATATCTACACTGAAAAAAAATTGGTTTTGAAATAATTTTCACTCAGAAATTGCTATAAATTTCACAAATAATCACAAAAAAATTACAAGTAGCACATTTGAATTCAAAATTTTTGAAGTGCAAAGACAGAAATAATATTTTCTTGTAAAACATACTCCAATAATTTCTTGAAAAATATTTTTTAGTGTTTATAATAGTGTATTTTAAGTAAAATTTTTGTCACTGTATATTTATCTTCTTATTATAATTTTTTATAGGTATAGGATTAAGGGATCAAAAATATTGATATAATAGTAAAATTTATCTATGCAAATATATTTATAATATAAATGTGGATTTGTGCATTCATAATACTTTCACATTTTAAATGCTGTCAATAGATTCATTCTGAATGTTTCAGTGTACATACGAACATACAAAAATTGTTGCATATGAATACTAATGAGACAAGGCTACGATGCAAGATATATTGGTGTAAGAATTCAAACGCACTTTGAAAAGCCTGACAAGCCCATTCAAAAAACAGTGAACTGAGCTTTAATAGTGTAGTGCATGTCCATTGCTGAAATGGAAAATGGATGATAATTGCAATGACAAAGGCGATACAGTATACAGATTGAATGCATGCAATTGGACGACATGTAAAACATCCCACAGTCCACCTCCAGAATACGTCCCTGAAACACTTACAGTATACAAGTGTGATGACAGGATATTAAGCTCCTTTAGAAACAGGAAAAAATAGTACATAAAAGCCCCAGCTTGTACCTTTTGATTTTAAATTGAACAAATCTGTCTTTCAGCATCTGTTGCAATGAAACGACCGTCGACGAGACAGACAAAACAAACCCAGTCTCATTTTTCTCTGCATAAATGTGTCGCAATTAAGGCCGCTCCAAAGCAGAAAAAGCAAGTCAAGGAGAGTTAGAACATGTTTTTCTTTCTTTTCTTTTTTTTTTTTTAGTCCTTTCTTTCCTACTTGGCAATAGACTTTTTTCTCATTAAGAAGTTTTTTCAAGCAAGAATGGTGGACATATGTGCATCGATACATTCCTCCCAGGCCAAAAGCTAAACCAGCACTTCTTATAGTGAAAGAGAATCATGGGTAATAGCAAGCATGGTCACAAGAGCTATGATGACTAATGTGAGTGACATTAGGGAACGTTTAATCACACGGCACTGACCATCAGCCAGCGTGCAACGGCGGATCTGTGCTTCTAAAAATCCCCACGAGGGTCCCACTGTGAGCGGGGGCACCTTCATGCGTCACATTGACCGGGGTGATGGAGCACCATAGTCAGGTACTCTGCGGCCCGGCGCATGAGGGATCAGCCTCACTGCAGGACAGCAGGAACAGGAGGATTTTTCAGGACCTTCTCCCCTGTGATCCGTTCCTCTGTTCCTAAACCGTGCTTCCCAACAAATGTGACCCTCTTACTAAAGTTTATTCTTAAAAAAGGTGGTACAGAGTAGAATGTGTTTGTCAGCACTTATATTGTAAAAATGAATTATTGTCATCCTCATATTGTGCAATCTACAAGGCTTTTTTACAAGGTTTCATGGGGTTCTCGTGTTTAGAAGATAACGAGAGTAAGCGTAAGAAAATGTGATAGCACTTAGGCTGTAATGCCATTAGCTTTATATGCATTGTGGGAACATAAGGAGTAAAGATGGGCCACTAATCGGGAGAAATTTGGGTACAGAGCCTGACCCTTGAGTTAATTAAAACAGTTTTATTGCCCTTTCTTGAATTAATTAAATGGATATTTGATCTTGCTAACCCCCATCCTCAGTTCTCTTTCCATCCTTCAATAAACTTTCCCTCTCACGGTCTGTCTACCAGAAAGGAACGTCAGCTACTGCCTGAAAGCTGAAGGGAGTTTTGGCACATTTTCTTCAAAAAAAAAAAAAAAAAAAACAGCAACATGCTTGCGTTAACCATATGCATATCTGTTAAACGCTTCCTGTCCATCATAAGTTGTTTCTTCTGAAGACGAGCAATGAGAGCGGTATGGAGGAGGGACCTTTGAAGATGTTAATGAGTAGAGTTAATAAATATCTATAACAGCTATGCTTCACATGGCCTTTAAGCAATTAGCAGGTGCTTTTGAGAAGCTATGCTGAATCGACTGTTAAAAATATATCCCCATGCAAGCAATTACATTCTCTGAAAACTTTTTGTATTATACAATATCTTAATGAATAAATGCATGTAATTATTTTATCATGTTAAAGTATTTTCTAATTGTAATTGAACATTATAATTAAAAAAATAATAATTCTCTGTGTGTGTGTGTATATATATATATATATATATGTATATGTATATGTGTGTATATATATATATATGTATATACACACACATATATACATATTTATATGTGTGTGTATACATATATACATATGTATATATATACACACACACACATTTACTTATATATGATTGCTGGAGAGTTTTCTACCATTTTCATCTGTCTTTTCATCTGTTCATCTGTGAACGCTGTAATTTCTTACTATTTTCATTACTATTTTTTTTAGAAGCAATAAAATATGTATAATTTATTAATAATTATTTAAATGTTTAACTATTTTTAATCCTTCCTTCTCTCCATAAATGAGCACAAAATTTAGATTTTATGCTTAAACTGTAAGCTTTCGTTTAGCAGAATTTATGTTTGGATGAATAGTCTATGCTTTAACAGGAAGTTAGATGTTGCTTGTTTACTCTTTCTCCAGATTTCCTCTCTGGGATACTGAAAGTGTGGTAGAAATCCAGGACAGTTTTAGTGCAGTGTTGACATTTTGTCATCTGTTAAATGCAGAGGGCCACTCGGGGGGCTAATGAGGAGCATTTTTAGTGATCAATAAATCATGTGTTATTGATTTTTTTTTTTCTAAGCCCTCTTCTGTTCTCTGAAAGTCAGCCGCCTCCCAGGAAGATGCTATTAAGGAGGCCTGAAACACTTGAATAATCAACACCAGAGCTGACCACTGGCTCATGTCATCATCACCAGTCTAGATCCATCAGCTTATTGTGTATTGTCCTCTTTACGTTCATGAAGAAAAGAAACTGTTAATAAAAGACTGAACATGTTAAGTATATCCAAGCTAACGCTGTTCAAACTCATATATTGCTTTTTAGAGTTGCATCAATGCGGACTCTTCTGCTCATTAAAGTCTGTGCATCACATTGTGGCTTAGAGGAAGACAGCAAGGGCTTTTTTTGCGACTGGGCCTTGGTTTCAAATAACTGAAAACACAAATCTGATAAGAATGGTATAGGTGATATATGTGTCTACTAGGTAGAAAAGTCGGTTATAGTGAGAACAGATACAGCCAGTGGAAATACCGAGAAAAATATTGTGTGGAAAACACTTGAGTGATTTACAGATGTTGTGACCGTTATCACACATCCATTCACATGAAAGAAGTTATAGTGATAAAACTGTCACAGAGGATCACTGTCCAAGTTAAAGTGATAATATAATGTATCATTGTTGAAACAACACTGTCAAAGCTCTTCACAACTTCAGATATTTTGACAATGCCTCTCGTTGTTTTGAGAATGGATAGGTACTTTTCCAGTTATGTGTGAGCAAATCAATGGAGATGGTGATTAGATGACTGTCAGTGGTGTTACTGAACTCTTTCTCTGGTTCCTGTAGCTTACCGAACAATGGGGAACATTTAAGGTGACAACATTGATGATGGCTTTGTTACACTTTGTGGGAGATTCAGGCAAAACTGCTGTCCTTGACCTCTTTAACAAATGCCATTGTGCATTGTAAAAAGTTATAATAAAGCTGAAAAGCTATTTAAGGATTTATTTTATTGCATGTTTCTGTGGTTCACTTACTGTTGGCGTTATAACAATTTACAGCTTTTTTGACAGCTTAAAACTTTTAGGAACAACGTTTCAGTGCAGAATTAACCAACAAGCACAGCATGTCAGTTGGATTTGTGCATTTTTAGTTCAAAAAGGTATTTTCTGATAACGAAAAGTGTTTTGTAGTTTATTTCCATTCTCCCTCTTTCTTAAAGCTTAATTAATAAGATTGCCTTGTTTGACTGTTTTACTTACATTGTTGTTGATTTTGTTGTCATGTTTAGTAACTTCTTGTCTTATGATGTCAGGATGACATCACCTCTACCCAAAATGATCAGTTAGCTGGTTGTTACCATTGTGTTTTATGCACCAAGTTTTGAAGTCTGTATGTGCTGATTCATGCGATGAGAAATTACAGTATACTACCATTCAAACGTTTGGCATCAGAAAGAAAGAGAGAAATGAAACCTTTTATTCAGCATAGATCAATTAAATTGATCAAAAGTGACAGTTAAGACTTTTACAAAGTTAAAAATAAAAACTGTTTCAAATAAAAGCTGTCTATCCATCAAATAATCCTGAAAAAAAATATCCTGGTTTCAACAAAAGTATTAATAAGTAACACTGTTGTTTTCAACATTAATAATGAGGAAAATTCATATTTCCAATCCCAGGAATAAATTACATTTTAAAATATATTAAAATGGAAAACAGGCATTTTGAACTGTAATAATATTTCACAATATTTCTATATATTTGATCAAATAAATGCAGACTTTGTGAACATAAGAGACTATCAAAAACATTTAAAAATCCTACTGACCCCAACATTTTAAACAATAGTGTACAGTATGTGATGCTTTCAATAGTTTAAGACAAGAGGCAGTTGTTACAATTATGGCACATGATGCCATGCATACTGCTGTTACCTTCACTTTTAAGGCCTGTGTTCCATATTCTTTACAGTCTGTTATATTAAATTGCTTTGATAAAACATATTTAATGAAAGTTCATCTCTCACGTGAGTTTACATAGGTCAGCAAAGGGAATCATGGGTTAAAAGCATTCGTCCTCATGAGAGAAGGGGACCTATGGTGACTGTGACACTCCCTCAGTTGTGTCCTTTGGCCTTCCTGTTAGCAACAAAAGAGGGGACTTGTCGAGTCAAACAGCAGGCTCTAATCATATACTCAATTAACAGAACTGGGGAGAGAGATAAGATGCCCTTTCCTTTGATGAAAAAAAAGGTTAAACATTTATGAACAGATATAAATCAGTTAGCACCTGCGAGGCTCCAGGGGTGGCAGAGGCTTTGCCAGCACCAGCCGGGCACTTGTGGGAGAGGGAGATCTCCTCTCTGGCCGCTGCCTGCCGTCCTCTTTCCTGTCCTGTGGAGTGCCCCCTCGCGTGGGTCTAATTATCCTCTTAAATTTATATCTGCAGCCACAGGAGGCCCCCCGGGATTAGACTGTGTGTGTTTAGCAAATTGATAAAGAGACTTGCTGTTTGGAGGAGACTGATATCCACTCCTATATGTGATCTCTCCACCTTGGCGAACACAAGCAAACAGTCTTTGACCGGCAGAGGCGAAGGTTTGCTGAATACAAAGTGGTTTCCTGTGAGAGGACTGTCATTTTATGAAGAACGGGTGCACTGTGTGACGATCTTTATGAAGATTGCTCATTTTCTCCTGGGCCCCTGTTTTAAGACTCCATAACGTTTCGTTATGTATGTCTCTTGAAACAGGACCTTCATTTAGAAGAATGATCGTCTGATGCGGTTGGAGACTGTTGGTTAGGTATTAATCTCAAACACGAAACCGTAAACAGACCTGGCAATGGGTTTGGAAGGGAACCAAGAAACATTTTAGCTTAAAACACACGGTTTCACTTCCTATTGGGAAATAAGCAAGGCTGAATGGATATCAGTTAATAACTTAAATTGTGGTCGTTTTGGTTGGATACAGACAAGTGAAACTTTCATAATGGAGTTCTTTAACTTTTAATTGGATATGAAAATGATGATGGCTCTTTCACGGACACAAGTTAAGGTTGACAGGGAAACGATTATAAACCCATGCCACGATTCAATTATATATGATATCATGAGGAAGTAAACAAAGAAAACATGAACAACATTCTGTCACAGCTGAAAAAATAAGGTAGGCTTTTGATACGTTTGCTCTTTGGAAGTCATAAATCTTCTACATGTCATGATACAGGTCATGATAAGACCTGAACACAGTGAACACCGGTCTGGTTTCATTGTGTTGAACTAATTGTGTGTCGACCGCAGCATGTTGACCACTATTGGGGCCAGAACCTCAAACCCCAAAACTATTAAATGAGCGTTCCTGTGGTCACTAAAAATACCAATGACCACAGAATTAACAACATTATAGGAGATAAGGAGACCCAGTGGCCTTGTGCGGTTTGATTGAGTCTTGGTTGCTTGCCTCTGCTCCAAAACACCACAATATATATATATGTATATTAGTACAAATGAATGAACATCGGTATTAATATTTAATCAGGTTCAATATGCCCCTTTTATAATTAACATTTACAAAAATAATTTTATTTATTAGAGCATAATGTAGAAATGATCCATCACCTTAATAATTTGAGGCAGTTTCAATGAGCACTTAGTAATATAAACCTACATGCATTGATTTGTGTAGCATTTGCATTAATGTATTGGCCTCTTTGAAGCGCTTGCACAATTCTCCTCAAATGATGTGAATAAATGGCAAATGGAGGGAAAGAGCAGGGAGAGAGAGGGAGATAGAGAGAAAGAGGTCTGTAAATAAGCATCCTACATCCTGCTTTAACTGACTTTAGGTCCCTTTGTGGTGATTAGCTATCTCCCATGGGGCAAGTGAGTTAGCAGAAGCAAAAGCTTTCTAATGAGCTGAGCTCTCGCGCCCCTCATCCCCGTCCCCTATCCACACACTCACACACACACACAAACGCAGTCCCCGAAGAAGGGCCAGTGGCTGTCTGAGGGTCCCAGGAGTGAGCTCGCCCGCACCTGTTCTCCTCATAATCAGAACATTTCTCTACTTCATGTCCAGACCCAGCCAATTGTCCTAATATGGGGCGTATTGCAGTTTTCTTGACACTTTAATAGCTGTTTATTAAAAATAAGATACAGAAAACCTATTAAAAACATTTACACCACTATTAGCTAGGAAATGTTTAGTATGCCCAGGATCGGGGCATGTTGTCACACTTTATGGGGAAAGTTGTCACAATGGAAACCTGCCATTAAATAGCCTATTACAGTATTTTCAGCAAAACTTAAACAGTAAAACAGATATTAAATACAACACTATTGTCCAAACCAAAACGTCATGTCAGAACTAGCAACAACTCATTGAGAAGTTGTTGCCATTATAAGGAGGCAGTATGATTGTGTGATATTGCTTTAATAGAGCAGTTCAATAAACAAAAATTTAATATTAAATCATCTACAGTTTAGGCACATTATTGCTAGTTACTTTGTCTGTTTTTTGTTTTTGTTTTCCCGCTGACAGAAATAGTTCCCAACATAAGTGTAATTTATGGGTGGGATGATGAATGCAAATGAATGGCAATAACTGAATAGAGCTTTAATTTGTAGTATTTGTTTGTTACACACTGCATTTGTTATTTGGATCTATGTTCTGTGCTGGTGGCGAATTTCCAAAAAATAGTGTGGCAGGGAAATGCTGCTGTTTGATTGCTATTTGATGACCTACTCTAGTCCGGACACTTGTTTAGTTCCTTAAATATTCAGCTTTTTCGAATGAATCGGTTAAATGAATGAATCAGTGACTCACTCATAAAGACAGTTGTTATGTTTGTGAATGAACTGTTTTTGAAATAATTTACTGAATGCATGAATCAGTGACTCACTTATTAAAAAAAATATAAAATATAAAAATAAAAAAATCTGTAACTTTTTTGTTGCCAATTTGTTGCCACCTACTGGCATAATGATATGTTAACCTATAGATAGTCTCTGAAAAAATAAGTATAATAAAAATTATTATATTATATTATATTATATTTGGACATTTAAGAGGATTTTGATTAAATATTATAAACCAACATATAAAAACCACTGTTAGAGAAAATTTGTTCAGTGATAAAATGTGGAATGATAAAATAACACATATGAACACTGTCTCTTGTTACTGTCACTTCCACGTATACATCAAGCTCTTATTCTTAAGCAAAACTTTATTTTCTCATTTTTGAATGGCACACGTTGTTTACAGCTCTTCCAGGGCTGAAGGCAACAACGGCCAAATATTTTGTGAGGCGGCACAAAGGGACGCAGAGACGCAAAGCGTTGGCAGATGGAGAGAGGCATGATGAGGACCTCTGTGTCAGGCAAACAACCTCCATGCTGCACAATTCCCTCAGCAGTGCTTGACAAAGGCTGTACCTGCCTCCTGATTGTGCACATGTTCCGTCTCCCTGGGAGATCCTCCTTAGGGGCGGTGCGTGGACGGGAGAGCGTTCCGAGCACAAGTGGGAACTGAGCATTTATACAGATGATTATCCAGACTGCAGTCAGAGAACAAATAAACAAAATACAGGTCGGTCTCAGGAGCCCCGAGTCGCTGGATCGCCCAACGCCCTCGTCTTTTCTGGTCCCTTGCACGGCATTAGAAAGACGCCCCTTGTGGGACCGGCGAGAGCGAGTGTCGAGCGCGTACAAAGGCGAGCAGTCACATCCTAAACTTTCCCATTATCGCTTTTGAAACTTTGCAAACACGTGGTCATCGCCACAATTTAATCCACATTTCGAAATGCTCATAACACATCTGTTATAGCTGTGTGCTACAGCATACTGCAAGATACTTGCTGCCATATGTACATATTTACATCTTGGGTGTATGCTGGTATATTATTTTATGTCTGAAATGGGTAAAATAGCATTCCTAAAGTGATAGTCCACCCTAACATTTCAATTCAGTCATTTAAATTCATCCATTGTCTTTTTTGTCCATGTACTGGAAGTCAGTTGCTACCAACATTTCCAAGATTTACCAACATTCAAAGTCATAACGATTAGAAATGACTTGAAGGTGATTAAATGATTATTGGATTTTCATTTTTGGGTGGACTGTCCCTTTAAAAGGCGATAGTCCACCCAACCTTTAAATCCAGTAATTTAAATTCAACCAAACAGGTTTGGTTCCCATTGACATCCATTGTCTTTTTTGTCCATGCAGTGGAAGTCGGTTGTTACCAACATTACCAAGATTTTCCAAGATTACCAAGATGTGTTCCACAAAAGAAAGTAAGTCATAATGATTAGGAATGACTTGATGGTGAATAAACGATTAAACGATAACTGGATTTTCTTTTTTTTTGGGTGGACTATCCCTTTAAAGTGACACGGATTGATGGAAGATAGCAGCCACGCTTTGTTGTGCGAGTTCAAAAAAGCTTGTTATTGAAACGGCAGGTCCATTTCAGCTCTCCGCCGCCGCGTTCTAGGGCACACGTTAAGTGGTGCTGGTCTATGAGAGGTAAGTCTGATAAAAGGGCAATTGCTGCCTGCTAGCTGTCCATCACGGCTCAGAGTAAACAGGCCAGCATGGTGCAATAATCTGGGGAAGTGGCCCTGTTGCTCTCTGCATCCCTCTCTTGTTGTTTTCTCCTCTTTGGCCCACAGGGGGTGTTTAGACCAGGCCGCGTGACCCAGCAGCCTGGGGAGGGCCCTGGGAGGGGTTCCTGTGCCACAGGTGAGGCCTCGCTGCAATCTGCCCCTTTGCCCAGCAGGCCAATCAAGCCCGTAGTGCACGTAGCAACCTGCAGGCAGGGAGGGGCCCGAGAGGACCTTCTGTCCCTCTGAAAGCTCAGAGGAGCTTGTCACCACCTCGTTTAATTACCTCTGTGTTTTTCATTAATTCATGGGCATCTTAATGCCCTGCAGGCCGGAGAGAGAGAACGAGACAGGAGGAGGAGGAGGAGGGGGTGTGGCGTGAGGGCGCTTCCAAAACAAAAACAATCCCGTCAGGAGCCACACCGGTCGCTTAGGATGCTCCGCTGGGACTTCCGGGGCTACTTTAGTTAAGACCTTCATAATCATCACAATATTGTAAACAGGACTCAAGGGTCAGCGTTCAGGACCGGGGATATTTTGTCCCTGAGAGAAAGAAGCAAAACAAATCCCTCAAGTCCGGCCTTATGGCCAAATTACACCTGTGGTTGCTTCTATTAGACATGTGGTAAGTGATTTGAGATGCTGAGAAATGGCAGGAGTTAAAATGACCATAATGACACCAGAGATTTTGCCCTCAGCTTGAGACCACAGATGGTTAGATGGCAGAAATCTCAAAACAACTGTATGTATTGAAAAAATAATTAAATAAGTTTAATTGCTGCTGCAATTTAAGGAAAATCAAAGTGCCAACCTGCAGTGCCAAGTTCATTTCACTTTTGAATTTAGTTGAAAATGTATTGTGATGAGTGAAATGAATGTAAGGAAAGATGTTTGTTAGTAGGCCGTTTTTGCAGCCATTTTGCATTGTAGGTGATTTTTTTTTAAATAAAACCAACACATTTTAATTATATAAAAGTGCTGCATTCAAGTTAATGTTTTAATAATGTTTGTTTGTTTAGTTGTTTATTTATTTGAAAGTCACATAAAACTTTTTTGGATTTTTTAACAAGTGACCATGACATTTTTATTTTTTTTGTTACATTTTGTTGTTACATATTTTATTGGTTTAGGTCCAGGTTTTCTATTTGGATCATAAAAATATGAATTATCACACATGACAATCTATGATAATAATCTAAACCTAAAACATTCTTGAAATTAGCCTTAGCAAAACAAAGCAGTTGAGCATTTAATTCCAAAAATATAAAAATCTCATTTCCACCGTCATAATTTCCATCACAGTATGTTATTAAACAAAATACATAATTTGAGTGGTAAAAATTAGAATGGATGTACATATATATTTTATTGTACATTGTTGGTTGACAAAACTATTGAGAGAGTGAAAAGCATGGCAGGGCCGAAAGTGTCCATAGTTGAAGAAATATCATATTTTTTCCTCCCTCTACTATACTATGAATAAAAGAGGTAAAGAATAAATCAAGTAAACAAGGGCCCAAAGAAACCAAACACGGACGTCTGTTGTTGTATCATTGTCTATTTTCAGTAATGGCTGGACGTCTGACTCTGTAGGTGCCGTATGAATCTCAGTGTGAAAGCTCTTGACAGGTGTTCATCAGCCAACAATAGGCAGCTTTTGTATTCTATCTGATGTCATCAGAGTGTGTGTGCCGTGCACAGGGGCCGCTCCTGACACCCAGGTCCCAGGGAGTGGAAAGTTAATCCTGTGACAGATGTGTCTTCTCTCTCCTGGCTCCCGGTCATGCTGCAGCGGCAACATCGGCGCCCTCCAGCCCGCCTCCCTCTCTTTTGCTCTCTCTCTTTGCCTATAAATATATAGGAGAGGTAAATGTTCACTCAATGCTTGGTAGAGTCCCAAGAGTCAGGCGGCCATGAGCGGCGTAACGGCGAAACACTAACCCCCCCCCATCTTCCTCTCCCTTGCCTTCCGTGTCACATGATTTCTCGAGATTGACAGCCTCCCCAAAGAGTGAGAGCTGGAACAGATGGAATATGAATGGTTCAGTCGTGTATGAAAAAGGTGTCTGGGCAAAGGAGCATCGATGGGGGAACTGCAATTGCAATTTAAGTGTGGCTAAATCTCTTTGTCTTCCTGTTCTCTGATCTCTCAGAAAACACACAGGAAGGTCTAAAATCAGTTCTGTGCACAATAAAACATTCCAAACAACTTACTAGATATGATATGGTGTGATATTGCACATTTTAAGCAACTAGATAGATCATTTTTTTCCTATTTTCCAGTCAAGTCTGAGACATTCACATTTTTAAGAGCCGATTTTGAAGTTGGAATGCATTGTTTCCTCCATTTGTTTAAATCATTCACATATTATACATGATCCAAACACAAAAATGGTTTGGTTCAAATTAAAAGTATGTTTCTATTCCATCACCCAAAAACAACTTCTCATTTAAAGTGTAATGGAATGTTTCTGCATCATAAAAGTCGAACTGTGAAATTTCATTTCCATCCTTCTACTTTGTTGGCATAAGTCATAAGGGTTAAATTTTGTGGATTCGGTTTCTTCCAATTAGAAATACAGCCAAATTCTCATTAGAATTATGGAGAAATAAGATTTTATCTCCAACTATTTCCTCAACACAGTCAGCATGTACTTTGCTCATTAGTGACTGTCTCAATCATGTCTTTAATAGGCATATGGTTATTATGAGATGCCATTTCAAACCATGTTAAGCACAGCAAGGAAACCCATTAAAACATAAGTAGGGGGAATTTTCCCAATATGAGGTCATAAAGGAAAATGATAAGACGGAGGGTCTTGGTGAAAGTCATAACTCTTTCAAGACTTTTTCTGGGAATGTCTTTCCAGAAAGGACAAATTCAAAGCCTAGACGCTTTCGCTGTGCCAACAAGGGTCCTGTCACAGTTTGTCAGTACACGCATATATAAACATTAAATATGATTGATAAGCGTTTCTTCTGCTCTCCCAGGCTTCGATTCATCTTCTGGAGTCAGAGTAGGGTAAGAGCGTCTGTCTTGCCGGTCCCTCGACATCTATTTGCTTTTAAGCGCTAAGTCATTATCAACTAATACATGTAGATTGTGTTAGGAGCGAATGGTGTGCAGTGGAATGAGGGAAAAATTAGTGAAGTGTTATGGAGGACAGCAGATGTTAGGCTGGAGTTATTACAAGCTGAGATGATTAGCTGAAAAACATTACTTGACAAAGTGGTGGCATGCAGATGACAGCTGAAGTATTTTATGCTGGAAATTTGCAACAATTCTAGAGGCAAGACAAGCAGAGACCATCAATGCAGCACTGCCTTAAATACGAAAAGCTGTAGTCGCTTTTGTCCTGATAAGGAAAAAAACACGAGATATCATTACTCTCTGTTATTTGACCTCGTATTATGTTGATGTTTTCTAGGGTCGCTGTTGCTTACGTGAACTCTATAGAATCATTTCTGCGCGATACGGCTCTGACATGACATGCCCAATTAGCTATGCAGAAAAACTTCCTGTATTTACGCTGAACCCGAGCGAGCAGGTTTCTCCGCTTATCGTGTGACAGAGTTTACATATTAGGCGTGATTATGTTATGGTTGCCTGAGCAAAAAGATTTCCTTTACTGTCAATTACGAAATAGACAGAATGGAACAAAAAGGGGGAAATTTAAGCGTCTTCAACAACTTCCTGTAATTTCAATTTATTGAGAATGAAACAGAGGATAAAGATTTTGAAATTATAAGCTATTATGCGCCAGCGAGAGAGCAGGGCTGAGGGTGACTTCATAAAATACAGCTGACAAGCCTAAGCAAATTACCCAAGACCATTACAAAAATCACTTAATTGCTAACCATTCTGTCAGGTCAATTGACGCTAAATGAAAAAATAACAGAAAAGCGTTTATGCCACGAAAGGCGGGCTCTGAGAATGAGGTGAACACTTAGGAAGGGGGAATGGGTGGAAATGCGCTGCGTAAAGTGCTGTCGTAGCTCTAGTCTTTTTCAGAACAGCCAATTTACCTCATAGATTCTTCTGCTTGGAAATATTCACACATATGACCCATTTTTAAAATGTATCTCTTTTAGTTTTAAACAATAATTATCTTGGATTATTGCTTTTGCATATTATTTTAAGTTGTCAAATTATATATATTTTAATTTAATTTAATTAGTTTTGTTGTTTTTCTGTCTTAAAGGGATGAAAGTTCTGTCAATATTTACTCACCACCTTGTCATTTATATCTTGTATGGTTTTCCTTCATGCGTGAAATACAAAAGCAGCTTGGACATTCTGTTAGATATCTCATTTTTTTGTACCTGTAAGAACGTCAGATCAGTTTGGGGCGACCTGAGGGTGTGCAAATGATGACAGAAATTTCATTCTGTGTGAACTATTAGTGCTTTAAGTTCTGTATGTGTTTCGCCAATTCAGTTCAGTTGGTTTTCATTTTCCTTCTGTCCTGGCTCACCGTTCAGCACCTGCAATTCATCATGGTGCGAGTTCAGACGGATCTGAGAGGTATTATCGTACAATCGCAACATGTTACCTACCACAGGATCTAAGGGAAAACGGTGTGATTGAAAACACGGCCCAGTCTAGAGCTTCTCCCCTGATCTGCAGCGCATAATGAATAAGGAGCTGCTGATTAGTAGATAAAAAGTGATTAATAGCCGCACTGATTATCGAATCAGGCCCCTCACCGGAATAATCAGTTAATTGATCATTATTCTATGGGAGCCGTCAGTATCCGCGATGGTGGTGGTCTTGAAGTTTACTTACCCTGTCAGCTGGAGAGGCAACATAGAAGACCCAATTGCTAAATGTTATCCTTTCACTCAACAGTATGTGAGCTTTTTTCTGTAGATTCTCATATAATGTCATATAATGTACAGTAATATAAAAATAATAAGCCACTTTTATTGATTCCGAAGTTGGAATAGATATTAGATATTGGAATATATATTTTTAAGTTATATACATATGATTGTAATATCTATTCAAAGATTTACTAGTTTGCCACAATAATATATCATGTATTTGAGTTACTTTCATATAGGGACTTTTCTGAATAGATTTGGATGTATGTGATTCATTTAATCAATTAATTAGTGTGATATCTACTTAATTTGATGATTATTTTTTAATTAATTTATAAACAATATACAGTATATAAAATGATTTATATAATACAATATACATTTGTAGAATCGCATCTAACACAATATACATAATGACTATTTGACATCAGTTATTAAGATATATATCTGCCTAATACTTTTTAATGCCTGTTCTTCAGCTTTAACATTATAGACACGTCTGTATTTATCTGGTTGTTTCAGTGGCATATATTTTGACCTGTATGGTGAAAACTAAACAGGTATTTTGAAGTGATTAAGATAATGAGATCAGTCTGAAACTCTGTAGACAGATTTGCTAAGGAAGATGCACATCTTATCAGTCTATCCAGAATCCCTCCTGTATCAATGTCAGATTACACACCCTGCATGCTCTCCTGTTGTGCTGTGCTGTTCTGCTCTGCTCTGCTCTGTTCTACAAGAGAAATCACTAACTCCCAAGCGTACTTGCATGGACCTTTGGGAATCAACCATCGAGAGTGGAAAAGATTCCTGCAGAAATGTGTTAGGGATGCAAAGTACAGGGATATATAAAGTGTGGTCTAAAAGTCTAAAAGCACATTCAAAAAAAAAAAAAAAAAATATATATATATATATATATTTACATTTAAATCTCAAAAAAAAGTTTTAGAATTTTGAATGAATAAATAAATACATAAAATGTTTTATGTAAAATAAAGTATAAATATTTCATATTTCAATGTTTCTGCACTATTTATAGGTCACTGATTAAAAAAAC
This sequence comes from Schizothorax lantsangensis, assembly GCA_027422415.1. Taxonomy (NCBI): domain Eukaryota; kingdom Metazoa; phylum Chordata; class Actinopteri; order Cypriniformes; family Cyprinidae; genus Schizothorax; species Schizothorax lantsangensis. The sequence continues at coordinate 22,991,810 of CM049858.1, read as the reverse complement.
GTTTTCACTTAAATTGTTATGCTGACAATATAATTTGTAATTACAAATTTTATATTAAATAAAAAAATGAATAAATAAAATAGAATTTTCACTATCCTTTTTTTTTTCTTCGCCAATTTTTTGACCCTGCTGTAAATATGCATAGTGAGAAATCTGGCTTAGATTGCATTGGTCTGGATCTGTTGGCCTCTGCTGTGGAGTACAGAGCAAGGAAATTATTTTATATCCATTACTTTTATTTGTTTAATTTGGCCCATCTACTGGATATTACAGTGTTGTTTATGTGTGCGAACGAGAGAGAGAAAGTGAGAGAGACTGTGTGCATTTGTGTGCTCTAGGGGTCTATGCCATCCATAAATAGTTACAATGTCACAAAATTGCTGTTCAACTGTATGTTCTCTGATACATACGAGTGCTCAAAGTGGGCTATTAAGATTTCAAGAGGAAAAATACACTAATTGGTAAAACGTCGTTACCGCAAACCAGATACACTGTGAAAATCCTGGATACCGAGGGCCATTAATTAACCTTAGCACAACGATTACTGCTTACATTAGAGAAGAACATGCAAGAGATGGCGGGGTTTTTTTATTTGGCTCTTCAGAGACCCTGGCGGAAGGCCCTGCCCCCGTGAGCCGCGATATGTTAACCGAGAAGCCACTAATTAGATGTCAAAAATTCATAAGGCACCTCTTTAATATTGCATATCTATCCCGGTATGTCATTTGAAAACAAGGGACTGCACAAACAGAGCGACCGCAACACAAAACCCCAGCAGGGACGCTGACAGGAGAAGAAGGCCGAGGAACACGAGTGAGACGAGGAGGAACAGAGAAAGCGCGAGAGGGAGGACGGCTCAGAGAGGGAAGGAGATAAAAGAAGAGGAAACGGGAGGTACGGGAAAAAAAGCAGGAAACAATCAAAGAAAGTTCCTTGATAAGCCCCAGAGAACGGCACCTGTGGAAAATGTAATCTTACAAATTCTAGCAGAGGAGGCGGTGGGGAAGCTCATGATAATGTGATTGTGGGCAGAGGAGGGGTGCTCGGAGCAAGCGAAAGCAAGCGGCCCGGGTCCGGCGGAGGGGGAGGGAAGGCGAGGGGTGGGGGGCACGAGGGCCAGCCGAAAGGGGACTGACTTATCAAAGGCACTGGCAGGTAAATAGTCATTTACTATGCATGCACAATGAACTGTACACGGTGGCTTGACACAGGCGGCGGGGCGATAATGAAAGGCACTGCTATTGTGGCATCCGTCAAGGGACTCTTTTTAATATTGCTTCCCTCTCTCAAGTGACGGAGCGCTGATGCTTCTTGGCGCCAGCCTCCTCTTGTAAGTCACTTTGCATAAGATGAGACTGAGTTGAAGTGTGATGCATTATCGGAGCAGAGGGGCTGTGCAGAATGAGCTTTTTCCCTTTTCCTTTTTTCCTCCTTTTTTACCTTTACCTCCATATTAGTGGGTAAGGTTAGGATGTGCCGCCCTTAGCTGTGCCACTTCCTCACTAATAAAAGACAACTGAAACAAAAAATGTTTAGAATATAATACTAATCATTTTTCAAGTCTGTTATTATAAAACGTATTGTGTTTTTTGCAGTCTCTCTATATATACCAACTAAAATGTTGTCTTTATATAACAGTTTCTGTGAAAATACCCTGCAGTTAGTTCTGTAGAAATAAATTAAACTACGTTTTATAAATAAACACGGGATCTGCTATAAACATTACAATAAAGGTTTCTTTCATTTTATTATATTTTAATGAATTAATAATTTATTTAACAACTTGTGTATTACTATATATGATGTGATTATGTATATGTAATCAGTTTTAAGTATCAGATCGTTTTTATTTCTTTAGTAATTAAAAAAAAATAAGTAAGCAATTAAAATAACTTGTTCAGTTTTAATATGTTCTATATTGTGTATTTGTGTTGGTACCATAGTAAATGTTTGCAAGGATAGACTTTGCAGATTCATTAAAGGTGAGATGATGTTATTTGCATAGAGAAGAACATTTGAATTAGACGTGAGGATGACATTCTGATCAAAGATATTTCTAAATGAAAGGAAATCTGAGACTGAAACAAAGGGAAATAGGAAAGCAAAATAGTTCAGACAGTGACAGTTAGTAGGAGGGGGTGTTAATGAGGAACAGTCCTACAGATTTTTACTGTAAGTGTGTCAGAAGATTGAAATAGGAATTAAAGGGAAGAATTCCCAGAACGCATTGAGGTGAGGTTAACACACCAAGCATAAAAAAAAACTTGTATGTTTTAATTATTTTTGCTTATTTGACAATGATTGTCTGCATATCTTTAAAAATATATTCAGATAAAAATCTCACAATTAAAATGCATACCTACAATGCATATGTAAGTGTTAGGCCATAAGCTTTTGTATCACAGACAGTATCTCTCTCCTTACACATCCTTTAACACAAAACCACACTGGATGTGTCATGCATACCTGTATTCATTCCAATTTGAATTAAGTGACATGTTCTGATTCTTGGCCATCGAAGCAAAAAATTAGCTTGCTCTCCCTGTTAAAGGTCAAATTACTTAAGACGGCCTGGAAATAAAGAGAGAGGGAGAGAATGAAAGGGAAATCATTTATGCACCCATGCACAAATATTTGAAGCTGCTACAAAAAGATTCCAGCATTGATGAGAAGAATATGAAGACTGAACTACTGATGAATCAAAGACATCTCAGATTCCAGGGGAAAAATGTATCATATTTACATTATCATTATTTATTATTATTAGTGCATATAAATTAATAATTATTTAACACTATAATTGAATATTAGTTAATGTGTATGTATTAATAATAAGTATGAAAATATAATACTTAAGTATATTCATAAAAGGTAATTTAAATGATATAGTTATTATTTTTTCGTATATAAAAATAAATAAGTAAATGCTTGGTATTTGCTACCAACTTTTCTTTTCTTTTCTTTTCTTTTCTTTTTTAAAGTTAGCAAATAAATATGTGACAAACTCAGTCATGGTTTAATAGACATGGCTTCCATATTTGTTTATTTAGCAGATAATCAATCCTTCTGAGCATAAACTCTTATCTCTCTCTCTCTCTCTCTCTCTCTCTCTCTCACACACACACACACACACTCGCCCTCTCTCTCTCTCTCTCTCTCTCTCTCTCTCTCTCTCTCTCTCTCTCTCTCTCTCTCTCTCTCTGGAAAAGCCACAAGATAAGGGAGATGTGAAACTTTGAATTTGTGTGCGATTAGCAGATTAAATCTCTCTGTCACTCTGTTTACCGCCCCATCACATGCCCCTGTTTATCTTCGCAGGTCACAAGACTAAAAGCGGATTGTATTCTGCAAATTTAGTTTGTTGCCAAACTGGCACAGGAGAGTGATTTGTTCAAACAATCTTCTTTTCTACCTGGTTACAGAGAAGTGATAGCCAGCAATTTTTTTTTTTTTTTTTTTGAGGGGGCACAATTGTCCAGTTAAGTACTTTAAGATTCTGATTTCATAAATTGATTAATGTTTTTCTTTATCTTTTATTACCAATACTATTTATTTATTTATTCATTTATTCATTCATTAATTTATTATTTATTTATTCGTTAATTATTTTTTATTTATATTTACTTATTGGAACTTAATAGCCAGTGATCACCATGCATTTTTTTAATTATGGAAAGTACATGCATTTTGATAACTCTTTTGTGTTCCACAGGGGGGAAAAGTCATAGGGGTTTTGTGGTACGTAAGGGTGGGTAGATGATGACAGCAGTCAACGATCTGCTGAAGGTGCAAACGGACTGACCAATTTTAAACACATAAATCAGTGATTTCTGCCACAGAAATCATCTTGTATTCCGTCCCTCTCCCACACCTGAGCGTTTCGCTTACACCCATTTAATCGGACGCATTTCTGTTTCCTGTGCAGGAACTCAGCCCCATATAATTGACCTCATTAAAAGACAGCAAGCGCATAATGAACGGCAATGCAAACAGCGGATCGGGCCTAGCTAAATAATTCAACAAACTGTCAGTCCCATGCGCCAAAGTGCTGTATGGCTTCACTTGAAGAGGTGTCGTAAGCGGCGCTGTCGAAACACGCTCTGTCTGCCGGTGATACCGACGCGAGATGCTTTGGAATCCAGAAGTCCGTTACCCCCCTGTTCCATCCACCGCCGCCAGCCGTCCTCCCCCCCAATCAAACATCACGAGCCATCTTCCCACCTGTCACGGCTTAAGAGAGGGCCACTGCTTGCACTTCATTACCACTCTCTCACTTGGAGATTTCAAACAGATTTAAACTAATGAGGGAGCATTTAGAAACTCAGGGATGCCAATGTTGGAAGACGAAAGGGACCGGAGGGAGGGAGAGTTACGTACACACACACACACACACACACACTCACGCGGGGACTCTACTCGTGTATACTCACACACACACAATCTCTCTGTGACTCTCTCTCTCACACACACAGCCCGGGATTGTCAGCGCAGGTGAACAAAGTGAATGGGAGATGTGGCTGACAATAAAGATTTCTTTTAACATCAGTGAGAGCAGGCTCTGGAGACAGGCAGCCAGGACAGATGCAGAAGACGGTGTTACTCTGAGGGCCACGGATGTTTCCCTGAGACCTGGAGATGCCAGCTCTAATGATGAGCCCAGGAAGTTGCAGGCAGGCAAGATGCCAGCCGCAAATCTATTATTTCATTCTGCTTTTTTAAAGAGGATCTTTAATAGACACCCTAAATTTCAGCGAGTGTCAAGGGCTGCTTAAAGTTTAATTCTCCCCCACTTCTTTCCCTATTAATAGGCCACACAGTAAGAAAACAACACATTATTTTTTAATATCTTGAAAAAAGAGAGCGGAAAAAAGTCTGCTTTTGAATAACAGTCACAATACGTTTCAATGCAAGCGCCATCTGCCACTTTCCGCTGATCTGCAAATAGTCCCCTGGAATTGTGACACTAATTTACCGCAGGTTTCCACCTCACTGTATATCCAGGCACTATTTTTTTTATAGAAGGTGAGGAAGAGTTCTGAACCCAACTGAAGATGAGCTACAATATCTAATGAGACCGAATGAGGTGATTAAATGTTGTAAATTCAGGGACTTTCAAACGGCATCTTGGGATGGGGTCACGATTCCAGAGACTGGGCTTTTTCTCTCGTTCATGTGACGATACTGTTTTTCATGGCAATTAGGACACGTGTTCTTAACTGTTTGAATGATAGCGGCGTTTGATTTCTATTTTACATAAGTGGACCTAACGCTGCAGTTGGGAGCAGACATCTCCATTCGCCTTCCAGCACTCATTTGCTTGGTCTGTGCCTTTCTCTGTATAATTAGTAATTAACACATTCTTTTGTGTAGGCCTCTCTTTATTTATGGCCGAGAGCTTGCCAAATCCCACATTCCTCCGCCAGGATCAGATTAAAGTAGGAGGAACTCAGAGAACAGGCCAACCTCCAGTCAGTAGTGCTTACACTCCAGAACAGCACAGGACACCTGATAAAAAAAAGTGTATGTGACTTTTATTGAAATCATACCTGTGAATGAATCAGTGCATGAACTTGATTAGCAGGCAGGCACGTCATTAGTTCATTTGTGTGCATTGAAAAAGTTCTCACTGCGCTGCTTTGATCAAATCATTTTTTTTTGTCTGTAGAGCTAATTTATGCACAATTATCAGACATCAAGTAATTTGATCATTTTTCATTAATAACCAGAGTTGCTAAGTTTAACTACTTTTAAAGTGATTTTTTTCTTCAAAGTTTGAGAGTTTGAAATTGGATGTATATGTATATTTAACTAGTTTTGGCTAATTTTAATTGTGCCTGCTGATGACCGACAGAAAATGTCACATAGCACTAATGCATAAAAATGCATAAAAGTATAGTGGATTTGCAAGTCAGATATGTCAGTAGAATGCATTATTGTTGGGGAAAGTAAAATATGTATATTATGCCTTCGGAGTGGCGTATTTTAATTTTTGGTAGTTTTGATTGGATTTTTCAAGAATCACAAACCTCTTAATGGGGGCAATTAATATTCACAGCAGAATATTGGAGCCGTGGCACAGTGGTTAATATACATGCTGAATAATGGTGCTTTTCCTGGGTTGAAGAGCCAGATCTGGCCCAAATCAAATGTTCATTTACTCTGCAAAAATCCCATAAGTAAAAAAAAAAAAAAAAAAAAAAATAATAATATATATATATATATATATATATTATAATTATTTATATACATATGTATGAATGTTATACATATATATAGAAATAAGAATTTATACTTATTTATATAAATAAATATTTATTTCTGGTACAGAACAAAAGAGAATGTAGTCAGATTGAGAAAACATTCCTCCTTTTCTCACTGCAGCCACAAGAGGATGATGACACGTTCATAAATTTTACCATCATGTTATTTTAAGCGTTGCTGCACCGTGGCTGTCATTAAATCTCACTAACGTAGCTCATCTTCCAAACGTGTACCTTTTATGGCAGTTCGAGTCAGTCACAGACTCCAAATGCATCACAAAACCACGCAGAGCAGGTGCGGCAGTGGCAAGCGCTTCACAGACGGACTAATTCACTCATCACATAACATGAGCTAATCCTCTTCTTCCTTCTCTGCCTCATCTTTCCTTCCACAAAAAAGTGGGAAATAGTGCCACAGTAAACAAACAAACAAAAACACATATTTGTGTTTTACCGCAAATTACAGCCAAATCCAATCTGGGTACGCCCACACCTGGAAAGTAGCGGTTAAAGCATTTTTTTTTTCTTACACTTTCAGACTTTTAGTTTTTCTAACAGATGTGATCTGGCCTTCAGATATTCAGGATATTTTCACCACGTCCTTGTTTAATACACTCAGTTGTCTTTTTGTGCCGCACTTCCATTGTTCTTGCTGACCCTTTATTTCATTTATTTCATTAACTGCATTTAAAAAGTACCCTTGGAGACCGCAGGATATATCTGATCATTTTCTCACTCTCAAGAACTGTGTCGTTGCGTGCGTAGTGCAGTGGGGGTGCATTCACACGGCTCTAAACGCCAGGCGGCTGCAGAACAGCTGAAGTCGAGAACGTTGGCCTGGAAAACAGGATGCTAGCCTGCAGAGAGACGGGCGGATAGCGGACGAGCCGTGATTATCGCAGTCGTTAATGCTGTCACCTTTGAAAAACACCTCTCTTCGGCGGTGGATAACAAATACAGGTGTTTAATTTTGAAATTAAGCCAGTGTGAAAGTTCATAAGTGTGCTAATGGGGGTCTGCTTAAAGGAGAAAATGAGACTTGGGCATTTTAGAGAGTTCTGAGAAACATAATCTTGTTAAAACCTGGTGCTAAAAGGACACTAATAGCATACCTACACAATTTGCCTTTAGTTATGCAGCGTGGTCACACATTTTATGATATTCGTCATAAAATCTGGGCGCACTGTGTTGGCCTAAGACCATCTGCATCATAAAGGACATCCTTAAATGAACTTATAGATAGATATACAAACATGCATGTATGCACATGCACTCTTTCTGGCACGTCCAAACAAAGTTTCGATTAGTATTTATTGTATGGAAGACTGCACCTGAGTGGTGTGTTTTGTGTGAGAGTTGGTCCTGGAGGGGATGGTGCTCAAACTCTGGGAGGTCCGTGGACCCGGCGCGTTTGTGGGGTGTGGAGAACAGAGCTGTCATTGCTCCAGATTTATGTTGTTCAATAAGGATCCTGAAACTTTGAGCCAAGTTAAGTCACTACATAATTAAAACCTCGCTGTGGAATCTCTCTGAAGTCGAGCAGGAGCTGTTCGCCGCAGTGTCAGAAGGAGCCTTGTACAATTGTGTGCCGCACACACACTCACACACAATCCAGAAGAAAAAAAAGGTAGCGAGAAGGCACTTTCCATGCATAGGTTACAAAATAGGGACTGAAAAGTGAAAGGCAAAATATTGATCAACCTTGAGGAGGTCATACATTATATGATCTGTTTTATTTTTGTATTCTTTTAATGAGATTTGTAATTTTTGCAAACCTCATTAAAAACATAATTTTTTTTTTTTCAAAAATTAAAGACAGAATTGTTTATTTTTAAAGTAAATAATTTATAATTATTATTAAATAGGGGGGTTATTATTAACCAAACCATCCTAATGAATTAATATAATATGGAATTATGTAATATTAATATTATTAGTTAAATAAATACAACTGAAAATATTGATGACATTTAAATATAGTAAGATCATTTTTAATATATATAGCTGTGTCTCACATTTTTATGCAGCTTTGTACCAGATAATTTTAAGAAATACAAAAAAATTTAATAAAATAAAATTAATTAAAAGGTCAGTGTGCCAAAAGAAGAAGAAAAAAGGAAAATTGCTATATTTATATAGTGTTGTATGGTATAAACTGTTATATCCAATTCAGAATATTAAGACCATTTTAAGGGGAGGGCATGTACTTTTTCATGCTAGGAAAATTTAAAAAAGTAGACATCTAATGAAACTTATCTAATACTTTTCACAATGGAATACATGGAATTTGTGATGCTTAAAAAGTCCATATATTCTAAACTATACCACTTTCGTGAAATGAGTAAGAAAGAAAAAAAAAAGCAGAAAGAGGAAACATCAAGTTCAAGGTCCAAGTCTTTAAATAATCTGTTCATACTGACATAAAAATAGACCTTTTTGATTCTTTTTATATCTCACACTTTTTCAGTATTCAATTAGGACATTTCTTTGAAAAATCCACATCTTTGACCTGTTATAAGTGGTCAAAAAGAGTCATTTTCCAAGTCCCAAGATGCAATCTTTTCCCTATAAAGCTCAGACTAATCTGCAGCTCATGGAGTGTCATAAGAAACATCTGGATGACAGCAGTGAAACTCCATCCAGAGGTTTCTACTCTCATTCTAGCGGCCCCACAAACACACAGCCACAAGAAGCCACTGGCAATCTTCATCACAACAGCCACGCACTGGGCCTCAGCTCGAGAAACAATCCTGCTTCATCTGTATAAAAAACGCGTCAGAGTCTGATTCTCGTCATAAGCGCTCAGCTTTGATGCTGCTTTTTCAGACCACGGCGGTTTGAGGATTCATAATAAAGATTAGTTTTTTTCTCTGGTGTTCTGGTCGATGATTTTCAAATTGCTGTCAACGTTCGCAGCGAGCAGTTTTTCGGGCCTGTGGACGAGTCAAAATTTAAGCGGTTTGCAACGTCATTGGCCCAGGTCCTGACTCGGTGAGAAGTGTCATGTCTATCAGCCTCTCTCTCTCTCTCTCTCTTTTTCCCATTCTACATCTCTGGATCGTGAGGTTAAGTTATGTTCTGAGGCCAAGTATTTTAGCCACAGGCACATGCTAAAAGATTTATGGAATACGACTGTGCCAAGGGTGAGTTTCTCAATTTTCCCCAAACAGCGTCTTTTTCGGCTCTCAGACACTGTTTACATGCACCAGTCAGCAAGATAATAACTCGGTCTGCACTAAACATAACATTTATGTGGGAGCAACCACCTCTGAAATGCATTTTGACAGTTTTGATGGTCGTTCATTTAGTTACGCCAATGATTTATTTGTTTTTTTATTGCGCAAATTAATAGTCACATAATAATAGTCATCTTTGACTACCCCACATCAAAATTACTGATATTAAACCTGCAACTTATAATAATCTTCTTAATATTATTGATATTGGAATGTGAAACAACATTTGAACTAAAACTCATTACTGAGCAGTGATAATGATATTGTCTAAATTGCCATTCATAGTGGGAGATTATAAAAAAAAATCCTGCATTTGCAGTTAAGGGGTTTTGGTGTATGGGCACAGCAAGGGGAAATATTTCCTATAATCGTAAAGATGACTTGTGTGACTAGCATTTTTTTTGTATTCCTGGATGGTAACATGCGTATGTTGTAGTGAAGGTGATACGTGAAAGCAGAGGTCACGAAACAGACGTTTTTCAGGGACCGTCGCATGATTGCGAGAGTCAGCTCGAATGTTTACCTCCTCAGAGTGACACTTTGTTTGCTGAGATGTAGCATGCCTATTATATATTTAAAGGACCTTTTGAAATGATTATGAGCTTTTGGCCCACGAGCTTCACAGAAGACAACAACAACAGAAAAAAAAAGAAGCACCACGTCTCTAGAGCAAAACAAAGAGAACACACACACGGGTTCCTTGAAGAAACGCAAGATAAAAAGAGTGGGGGGGATATTTTTGTTGCCGTTGTTTTGTGCCATCGGTTCCTCCTTTTTGTCGGCAAAATTGAGACTCAAAGAATATTTGAAGTCCGGATGTGATATACAATGGCTCTATGTATCGGCTCTTGGAAAGGGTAACAGAGCGGCGGGAGCGTTTGAAGTTGCCTGTGAAGAGTGAACGGGGCTATATACTTCACGATAATAATGAATTATAAACACAAGGAGGGGTTGAAGACATCAGGGGGCTGTCTGTACTCTAGAAGATGCTCTTCACTTGCAGGAGCTCTTCGCTGATCACAGGACAGTAATGCACTGTAGTTAAACAGGTCAGGGAAGGTTAGTGCAAATGATTGTGAAAGGTCACCAAGAGGCAGTGCTGTTTTGATTTGACTGTTGTGAATTGGATGACACTTTAACAGCTAAATGATGGCTGAAAACCTTCATTCAGTCTTTTTTTTTTTTTTTTTTTACTATTAAAGTTTTCTTTGTGAACAGACCTGTCAAGTATGAATTTAGCTCTTGGTATAGACTATTTTATTCTGGTTTGGCGCTGAAGAACCAGAATAGCCATGGTTTTTACCCAACTACAGAATTCTGATGTCTTACGCCTAGTGCTGTCAACGATTAATCGCATCCAAAATAAACGTTTTTGTTTACATAATATATGTATGTGCACTGTGTATATTTATTATGTATATATATATAAATACACACACATACTTTGAAAATATTTACATGTATATACATTTAGATATTTATATTCTTATATTTTATATCATACATAAATATATTTAATATATAAACATAACATGTTTTCTTAAATATATACATGCATGATTATTGATTTTTACCTGCTACAATTATAATAAAATTTTGGGTCTAGGTGATGGATTATACTTTATATTTAGTTTTATGATTCGGGTAAAGTGTTAGACTTTATGGTTAGATTTAGAGTTTGGGTAAAGTGTTTGTCTTTATGATTAAGTTTAGGTTTGGGTGTGTTTTTCTTTTAATAACACAACTTGTACAATTTGTTACAGTTGCACAATACAAATTATTTAAATTGCTCATGAGATTTGCTTTTGTGGTAGCACTTTACATAGCATTAATGTTCTTTTTGTTAACATTAGTAAAATACATTAGTTAACATGAACTAACAATACTTCTAAAGCATTTATATTAGTTAAAGAGATAGTTCACCCAAAAATGAAAATTCTGTCATTAATTACTCACCCTCATGTCGTTCTAAACCCGTAAGACCTTAGTTCATCTTCGGAACACATATTAAGGTATTTTTGAAGAAATCCTGAGAGCTCTCTGACCCTGCATAGACAGCAAGGGTACTACCAGTAAGGACATTGTTAAAATAGTCCATGTGACATCAGTGGTTCAACTGTAATTTTTACGAAGCTACAAGAATACTTTTTTTGTGCAAAGAAAACAAAAATAACGAAATTCTTCTCCTCTGCGTCACCCTGCTGAAGACAGTAACTCACGGGAGGAGAATTGTTGAATAAAGTCTATTTTTTTTTTTTTGCACAAAACGTATTCTCATAGCGTAATAAATTAACGGTCGATCCACTGATGTCACATGAGCCTCTTTCACACAGCCATTCCGGAAAATACACAGAAAATGTGTCCCGTGATTTGTCCCGGGATGGTCTGATTTTGGTTCATTCACACTGCCAGTGATTTTCCGGAATCTGTGCGTGCGTTCACACACAACCCGTAAAGATCCCGTAAAGACACGTGACCTTTCATGTGACGTGTATAATGCGCCGCTCACCATTTCACACAGCGCTCGTTCCGGGACTGAACCCGGCAATGTTACTAGGTCCCCAACCCGGGATCAATCCCGGGACGTGTTTGCGTTCACACAGAAGGCACTCCGGCAATTTTCTGGCAATTTTCCGGGACCAACGTGCAGTGTGAATGGGGCTATGGACTGTTTTAACGATGTCCTTACTACCTTTCTGTGCCTTGACCGTGGTACCCTTGCTGTCTATGGAGGGTCAGAGAGCTCTTGGATTTCATCAAAAATATCTTAATTTGTGTTCCGAAGATGAAAGAAGGCCTTACGGGTTTGGAACGGCATGAGGGTGAGTAATTAATCACAGAATTTTCATTTTTTGGGGTTAACTATCCCTTTAAATTTAGTAAATTTCAGTGTTTACTAATATATTATTGAAATCTAAATTTATATCTGTTGATATTAAGTTAACTAACTAACAATGAGCAATTGTATTTTTATTAATTAACATTAACAAATGATTGTAACAATTTGTAAATGAATAATAAATTCAGAAAACGGTATTGATCATTGTTAGTTATTATTAGTTATTGCATTAACTAATGGGAACTTACAATAACATGTTACCAATTGTGTTTACCAACAAACTGTAGCTAACTAATGAATTTGGTTAACCATCATGGCTTCTTCTGGTTGACCTGGAAATCTTGCTGGTTAAGCTAGTGAAGAAGCCTAGTCGGCATCCAGTACTGGTGACCAAGCATACTGCTGTTGAAAACTGTTTTATTTACAGCGGTTTCTCATTGAGGGAAAGTAATGTTTAATTTCCTTTCATTTAAATATAATCAAGTTGTCTTTCTCTTGATCTTCTTATTTTCTTTGACTTGAAAGGACATCAACACCAACACGCCATTTACATACATTTCTGGATATTATAAAAGACCTGCGTGCAATAATGTATGAAATTACCATATTTGTTAGCTTTTATAATCAGTGTATATTGCTCAAAAGCGTTCGGAAATTATGAAGCAGCGTGCGTTCCATGATCTCCATAATTAGAAATCTCTCATAAAATGGAAGCACTTTCTTGTAATGTCCTGACTTAAGAACTTAAGAGTCGTATTGACAAAAGATGACAAAAGCATTGCTCGGACCAGATGTCCCACAATGCACTGCGGGCTGGCAATAATTCAGGGCAGGACTAAACAGCTGGCTCTCTGACAGCAGAGCTGCCAAGAGCTGGCAACAAGAGACTTGAAGGAAAGCAGCAGGCTGCTAACCCCGCTCACATTTTTAATTAGACCCACACACCCATGTCTTTGAGTCATCGTAAATATACTGATGACATGTGGAGCGTCATTTGTTCAAAAATATTTGCTTACAAAATACTATCTGGATTCTCTTTACGTTTAGCTTGCAAAATTTCTGAGGAGCGAGACAAACATCAGAATTTATCAACGTTGGGAAAATGGGTGTAGTTCAAGAAGAGCATAGCAGCGCAATAAATGTCCATTAAAAACTTATTTACAATTGGGGCTTGGTAATGCATCTTCAGCGAATCCCTGAGGGAACTTTGTTTTGAGGTCAGTGTTTCAGAGGGTGATATTGTGTTTGCTATTTTGAATTGACGAACAGCGTGAATTGTAATTCCCCTTAAATCACTTCAGCCTATACTTTGATGCGGTTTTGCAGAAAACTTCACATTTTAATACACCGCACATATTTTTTTTTCACATCTAAAGGCCTTATGTAACAGCGCTTATATTGAAAATGGATGGATGGATGGATAAACAGAGTGAAACGGAATGTAAGATGTGCTCATCGCGAACATAAAACAGATAAAACGCAAGGAAAAAAATCTTTGAGAACAGCTCATGACACTTGAGATTTTGTATCTGATGACAGACTCCAATATCTGATTAATTTTCTCTTGGCCTAAATTTCACACTGTTGCAAAATCTGATTTATTTGGAGTTTTATTTTCCTCAGGACAAATTAAAGTCAGCACTTCACATAATTCAGAAGACTGATCTTCAGGGGAGACGAAAAAAGGAAAAGATTATGCTGTGCATTGGCAGTCTTCTCCCAATTGGCTGAACAAAGTCCCCAGTCCCTCGCTCTCTGGAGAGGTCACATACAACTCCACTCAGGAGAGACCTAACCTTAGAGAACGGAGGAAGGCTTGCAGTGAAATATGGGCCATCTGTGGCCATCGCTTACAGGGGGACGTGACCCTTAAGCAGGAGGCACTTGGCACATCTGCCTAGGTTTGTCAGATCAGTGCAGTTTCGCAGGATGGACAGTCTCTTCCTGCTGAGAGCATCTGGGCCTAGGGGATACATCAGACCACTGGACCAGAGAGGAGAAAGAGCATGCTGACCACACACACACACACACACACACAAACGTTGTGACTGTTCATAATTCATCATTCCTTCATGGTGCAATGTCACTCTAAATGGTCTCCCATGGGAAAACCTTTATGAAATCAAAATTAGAGTTTCATGGGTTTAGTCCATGTGTGTCAGCTTATAGACCATCTCTGGAGTACTACTTACTATGTCATGCTTGCAAAATTCACTTTTATCAAAAAAAAAAAAGTGGCTATATGAAAATTTATTTTTACAGTGTACTTTTTATAATTAGTTTGCAGACTGTATTGAATGTGATGGGATAAAAAAGGCTGTGTACTGTAATGTAATGGTTCTTTGTTGCAAATCAAGTCTGATTCAAAAAACTAATAACTCGGTTCTTTGTATTAAATCAAACACAAACAGTGCAACCGATGCAGTCTGATTCGCAAACAAAAATCACCATTATAAACAGGTTATTTTTCTTTCTAGTGAATCATAACAATAGCACAACCTGAGATGTCCAATTCACAATAAAAAACGAAAAAAAGAGTAATGAAAGGGTCTTTTAGTGAATCAAACACAGTGCAGCCAGTGTAGAATGATTCACAAACAAATTACTCTTATGAGCTAGTTATTTTTAGTAAAGCAATCAAACACATACACATACCAATGTAATCTGATTCACAAACAAATAACACTTATGAACCAGTTTTCTTAGTGATTCAAATACATATAGCACAAACCATGTAGTCCAATTCATGAACAAATGATTTGTGTGAATCAAATACATACATAACCACCAGTAGTCCAATTTGTAAACAGCTATTGCTTTTGAGCCAGTTCTTATTAGTGAATCAAATACACAAAGCATGACCATGTAGCCCAATTCATGAACATATGATTTGTATGTTCCACTTATTTTAGTGAATCAAATACATACAGTGCATCACAACCAGTGTAGACCAATTTGTGAAAAAAAACTATTTTTGTGAATCAAGTACATAAAGCACGACCAATGTAGTCAAATGCATGAACAAATGGCTCTTATGAACAAATTATTTTAGTAAATCAAATATGTACAACACAACTAATGTAGTCTGATTTATGAAATTATGACTCTTATGAACTAGTTTTGAAATGAACAGTTAAAAATAAAAAGTTTGTTTTGAATCAGTATATAATAGTCTGCATAATTTCTACCATTAGCAACATTTTGTTTCATATAGGCCTATACAAAAATAAAATTATTATTGGCACAATTAGACAACACTAAACAAACATGGCAAGTAACTTGAACTAACATGTACTGTACCTGCAAACTCATCTCACATAACTCCACAGTCTCTGAGTACTTAGACCCAAACCTGGTCATAATGCCACTAAGCATGCTGGGTAATCAGTAACACTTAGATTTCATCAGAAAACATTGGTCATTTTGAATAACCAAAAAAAGAAATGTTATGGAATCTACCAGTGGGCTGACCTGGGTTTATGATAACAGTAGACCCCTTGATCTAATCAATAAGCCTATTAGCCTATTGGCTTCCTGTTTCAACAGGAAGTAAATCAACACAGGATTTACTTTGTTCTTGGTGCAGTTGAAGGAGATCAGTCATTAAAGAAAACTTTCTCTATGGCTTCTTTCTCTGTTGAATAAGGGGAAGATTTATGTTGTTGTTGTGTGGCATTCATTTTGCTGAGGGATCAGATGATTGTGGCTCTCTGTGAGACTGAAGTTGGGTTTGCGTGGGCCTGTCATGGCAAGAACAGACCTCTGAGGTCTTTGGCATGGGGCCCAGGCTGAGAGAGGGCCACTCGAGGGGGGGCCGGTGGTGGACGGGGAGTGGGCTGAGCACAGACAGAGCTCCAGGGCAGGTGTTAAAATAAGCACCCTGGATCTTTTGGTGCTGATCCCTGTAAAAACAAGCCCCGTCTGCCAGGCTGCAGTCAACCCAACAAGGTGCTAACACATGGGCTGGTTGCTGTGAGACAGCATTGGCTGTTTACGGGATCTCTGCTCCTCAAACTGCTCAAATCCAACGATTTATTCTCTGCTTTTGCGGAGTCGCTGTCCACACTTGCAGAAGAATTCCACCTCCCATTCCAGCCTGATTGTCTTGTTCGGTTTTTGTCAGACAACAGGAAGTTGTCAGAAGATGCGTTGTGCTAAAGGTGAGAGCTCAAGTTGTCAGAGCTTCAGGGTCAACGTCAGCTTTGCAGGAATTAATTATGCATGCAGAAATGAAACGCAACGCAATCTCTGCGGGGGTTTTGACACAGGATGTGGGTTCATGTTTTACAGGTAGTATGCGGAGGAGAAAACATGTTGTGAAAGCATGTTCCGGCATAGTATTTAATAATGTTTTGAGTTCACTTTTAGTTGTTATTGTAATTTTGATATTTTCAGATTTCATTTTAATTTTATTAGTTGTAGTATATATATATATATATATATATATATATCTTAGTGCTGTCAATTGATACAAAAAAAAAAAAGTTTTTCCTGAAATTAATCCCACCTAACATTTAACTTTTTAAATATACTTTTATATTGCAATAATTTCACACTTAATCTTCAAATTAATTTAGAAACAACATAAAGACGGTATATTTTCAATATTTGTTTAATGGCATCTTTTTTTTATGACTGAAGGCCAGAACACCAATACTACTGATGCCTCTATAAAAAAATATATATTTTCCTAATATTTAACCATAGACTATAGCCATTCAACATTACAGTATAATTGAGACCTGTCAATTTTAATATTTATTCTTTAATAAAATTACTTCTAATTTAAGTGAACTTTAAACAATCTTCACATAAATCCATTATAACCAATGTCATATTTAGCTACCTCATATTTAGCTACCTTGTGCCCCTAAGCAAGTAGGAAATATACAGAAATTGAATAAAGTTATCAAACACTAAATTCTAAATTAAATATAGATGAATCCTTAAAGCTATAAAAGTTATTGATTTCCTCTTTTTTTCTTTTGTTCTTTGATGACCAGACATCACAGCAGCTGGGTTAATAGGTTATTTTGGGTGCTGTTTCTTTAAGAGCTGCCGCTGCTGAACATGACATGGATTTGAAACACATCATGTTTTGTCTCAACTCTCTTTACCTTTTCTGACT
Organism: Schizothorax lantsangensis; assembly: GCA_027422415.1. Taxonomy (NCBI): domain Eukaryota; kingdom Metazoa; phylum Chordata; class Actinopteri; order Cypriniformes; family Cyprinidae; genus Schizothorax; species Schizothorax lantsangensis. The sequence goes on along the minus strand of CM049858.1, from coordinate 22,974,347 downwards.
CACTTCAGGTCTTAAAGTCTCTATTAATGAGCTGACGAGTTGAATCAGGTGTTAACGCATTAAACTGAAAAAAATTAATCGCCTGCGTTAACGCACTAATTTTGACAGCACTAATATATATATATATATACATATATATACATACACACAGGGGCGCCGCTACAGATTCTGGGCCCCCTGGACAGCATATTCACTCGGGCCCTCCTGCGTTCCGGGGGGGGGGGAAGAAATCCCCCTCGGTAGAAATCGCGATTGCGTTCCCGAGCCCATCTTTTTTTCCCCTTCTCCAAAATCAGATTATACTGTTTCAGCTATTAAAATTGTTCAGTTTTTTATGTAATGGCAAAGTGATAATATTTCGTTTTGGTTTTTTATAAACTTAATTTAGAAAAACGTTTGGAGCATTTTTTTGTTCGTTAAATAAGTTTTTTCTTTCTTAAAGTAATCGACCAAGCGGCCAGCGGCAGACAGTGAGCTGATCATAGCCATGTTTGATCAAATTAGCCTTCTCAAATCATCACGACTTGCCTAAAATAAAATCTATAGATATACTAAAACAGTTCAAGCATATAACAATGTTTTAACGTTAAACCTAGATAAATGTGTGCTGCATCCTAGTTTGTGTGGAGAGTGGAAGTTAAAGAGCAGGACATGGAGGCACCAGTGCAATCAATTGCATTTTTTTCAATGGAAACAACTTACGCAGTAATTTTTGCTCATAAAGGTAAGAGTAATACATCATTCGGAACTGTAAAGGGTCTACTTTTATTTGTGTGCACTCACAATATCAACAAAACTTTTTATAAAATATATAAAATAATTTTATAAAATAAAGAAAACAATGATGCGCCGTCTCGTCTTGAACAGGAGCGCTTCACAAAAATGAACCGAAAGTCAGCGAATACATGACTCACATACATGATAAATATATCTATAGAAAGCTTTAAATTACTACTTAACGAAATAAATAAAATCGAAAACAAAAACTCTTTCATTATAATCCGTGAAGATGCACTTCTCTCTAAAGGCGCGTCTAATGAGGAGATGGCGAGTCAGGATCATCATCTTCATCTTTGCGACTCTGACTCAGAAAACACTAGTTTATTAGTAAATAATTAAAATATCTCCTTACTATTTCCCCCTGACACATTCATGGTAATTACTTTTGCTGGGGCTTTATGGCAAGCTTTATTGCGTGTATTTGAACGCAGAACTCTTCAGCTGCGCTGATGGCTCTCTGCTGCTGCTGGACACTAAACACTGTCGAGCCGCTCTCAGTCGCGGCAGCACGGTCTCGTGTTGTTTCCAGCAGCGCGGCAATTTTTTTCAGCACTAATTGATGGATGTCTAAAATATAAAAATAAGGATAAGCCTAAAACAGGCCCGAGGCCCGACCCGCGTCTGAATTATGACGTGAAAATTGGCCCGATCGAAGCCCGGCCCTAGAGGCGTAAAAGAGTCGGGGCCCGTTGGGGCCGGGTTGAAATGCAGGGCTCTAGCATTCCCCTCGGTAGAAATCACATTTCCCCCTCGGGGGCCCCCTCCCATCGTCGGGCCCTTAGAATCGTCATAACTTTCCCCCCCTTATGGCGCCCCTGCATACACATATACACATAAAGCTTTTGATTCATTTTTATTTCAGTTTTAGTTTTAATAACTTTGGTACTTAAACATACTTCAATTAGTTACCAAAGTTAGCAACATTTTTAATTTTTGTTTCAAATCTACTATTTATATATTTTTCATTTCAGCTTTACTGCAATTACAGAAAATATTTTTAGTTTTAGTTAACAATAACAACACAATTCAAGGAGTTCGATTTCCTGGAGTAGCAATTGATATACCACTCATTTTAATGTCTGAGCAGAAAATAATCAAAACACATTCCCCTAAACAGTCTATCTGTCTTTTATATAGCTTTAAAAACTTCTGGATTGTAAAATTGAGCTACTTCAAATCATGGTCAACTTGTAACTTTTATACAGTGTGAAAATAGCTCCCATAAGAAACAATGAAAAAGACAAATCCACATGTGCCTGCGATGTTTGAATTCATACTTTTAAAAGCCCTGACGTCAAGCTCTTTTGATAAAGATTCTGTACGCATATTTTGGCTCATGATCATGGGGTCACGTTTAAACCTTTTTAACATTGCTATGGCCCAGGCTAATCGGATGGCATAAAATATTCACGCTTAAAATCTCCTGGAGGTGTCTTATCTGTGCGGACTGATAATCATCTTAGCTGTGGACATTATGAGTTTAACTACCTTACTTTGATTGTAACCTCTGAGGTGGCTGGTTATTCTGGGGGCCCGGCGGATGAGAAGGGTCAGAGGTCATGCATATTAGGCCTTTGAATTGGAGATTCTTTTGAGAAAAAGGCTTATGGATACAGAAGTGTGTAATTCACTTCCCTGAGGCTTCAGTGACCTGCCAGCTGTATATGCAGTTCTCTTGAATTGAAATTGATAAAATCTTGAAAAATCTAAAACTAAAATGAGTATTGCTAGACAGTCATTTGAGACTCTGTGGAGCATTTTAGTCTTTATTTATTTATTTTTTAAATAGTGCAATATATAGTTTTAATACTGTGAGTTACCCCTCATGCTTTGCTGCTGGGTTCAAATCAGTGTGAGTTTGATCTGATTACTCAGTTACGATATGTGATTTTACATATTATGACACATTTTTTGTTGAGATTTATAGTCCGTAAATTGTAGTGCTGGCTTGCCATCCATGTTTATTGTTGTTAAAATGGTTTATATTGCGTTATTTTATTTTATTTTATTGTTGAGCTATCATAAACTATGAGTTTATAGGGTTAGGATTAGTGGTCGCTGAGGCTGATATATCAGCTGATGTTTGGCAGTTTTCAATTACTGACATCAGTTGATAAGTTATTTTTGTTTGGCTGATGAATGTCAGAAGTGGAACTTTTATTTTGACAATGCTGAGAAGCGCCGACAAACATGAACTCTTTCTTTATTAGTTTACTGTCTTTAACAGTTCTGACTAATAATTTATTAAAATAATTGTTCATTTTTTATTCATATTTTTATAGTTTTTTGTGAAAAATACTGTAAGAGTATTACAGAATCAAGTTTCTATCAAAAGTATAAATCTGTTTATTTTAAATATTTTATTCATTCATTTTCAAATGATTTAATTCTAATTTAGTAAATGTTATAAAACAATCTTCTGTCATATATAATACAAGGCACCTGTATCACTAGATCGGAAATTATTCCTTAGCAGCATAATCATTCATTTTTGTTAACAGAGATGTTCCTCACGTGCCTGTACTTGTAAATTTTTGGTAGAGAGGAAGTCCTCATCACAAAACAGCATGTGTTCATTTAGTAATTTTCCTCCTTATCTTTAAACAGGGGCCATATTTCCATGCTGAGGTCTCTGCTGCTGTAAAGAGTTTGGAAAGGCATTTATGGCCGTTATCACTTTGAAATGGCAAGGAAGTGACAAAATGACTGGGCAAACAAGAAACCATAATTAACCACAGAGGAGAGTGGCTCTGCATCTCATAAAGTGTTCATGCATTTGCTTGCACACACACAAGAACATACACAAATAACACACACGAGCATGCACAATCACAAAAGAGAAGGAAACCTTCACTGGCACAAGGTTTTAATACGAAGGAGCTATAATAGCGTGGAAAAATTAACTTTTAAATCCACTGCTTTTTATGTTTGCCCACATGCTCAACAGGCCTCTTACTTTTTTTTTCTTTTTTTTTTTTAACTGCCAGCTTGTTAAATGTCTTCTGGCAGAAGGGTGGCTCTGGACCCTGGCCACACTTCAGCTGCTCTTGAGCAGGCCGGTCCCTAGAGAGGCAGGACTGGGCCTGTGGCCCTACACCATGTTAGGCTGGAATGATGGTGTAAGTGGCCACTACCTTTATCAGTCTCAATAGGAACAGATCATAAACCCACTAACTCGAGCTGGCTGAGACCACTATGGCATGCCGTTGACTTAAATGATTATTTAAGTAATATTAAACCCTATAAATGGCAGATTAAATTGACACTTATAGGAATGAAAAGGCCAGTTAAGGGAACAGTGAAAAAAATCACTGAAAATTCTGTCATCATTCTGTTGCTCCCTAATTTTGTATATATTTTGGTGTCAGTAAGACTTTTTTCAAATAAATGCTGTCCTTTTGAACTGTATATTTTTCAATGAATCATGAAAAACAGCACAACTGTATTAAATGTTGATAATAAAAATAAATTATTCTTGAGCACCTAATCAGCATATTAGAACGATTTCTGAAGGATCATGTGAAACTGAAGTCTGGACTAATGGCTGATAAAAAATTAGCTTTGCTATCAAAGGAATAAATTACATTTGAAAAAAATATTATCTCTCTCTATGTGTGTGTGTGTGTGTGTGTGTATATATATACAGTATATATATATATATATATATGTGTGTGTGATTTCATGATTTTATCATAATATATATGTGCTTCCTCAATGGTTGGTTTGAAGTAAATAAATAATACTGATCTCTACCAATACATTTGAACTGTTAAGAATTTTGCATTTATTGCCATGTACTCGTCCAGTTCCCTCAGCACTGCACATCAAACACATATCCCATGTATGTGTACATACACACACAAACACTTTTACACACAGCTGTCACAATGAACTCATCCAAGCTACCACCTTCATTATGATTATGGTGAGAACATTGGCATGGGGCACAGCTAATAGCCATTTAGCTGATTCAAATGAGGAAATATTGGAAGAAAGTTGGTGGTGGAGTGCTTTCATGCAGACTGCCAGCGCTAGCTGGAGAAGAGACTTGTTTCCATTTCCAGAATTAGACTAAAATTATTCTAAATCATTCGGGAGGAGCGGCAGAACAACCCTCTTTAGTTTTTTTTGGATGCATTAACAGTGTTTGCAATCACTTTGTTGGCTACATCAAAATGTTGGGACTGCCAAAGATTAGCCATATAAATTGCTTAATTGATCCATTCACTTTTAACTGATTCTTGATTAAGTGAAAAAGCCTCAAGCATGACAAGAAACATACAGGAAGTGTATCGCTGCCATATCTTTGTTTACCTGGCTTTCTAAATGGGCACTACCCATTGACTTCTGTTGTTCTTAAATTAAGCAAATTACTCTTTAATAATAATATTCTGTATTCTTAGCAAGATTGTATGTTCCACATTCAGAAGGTCCCCAGGAGGAGGTCTTGTTGGATTCCATTGCCTTTTACAGACAATTTTATTTTGTAGTTTTATGTTTGTAATTAGCGGTCCTAATACTGAGCCTTGCTGTACTCCATACCAAACTTGTGATCAATATGGTCCCCCAACTGAACATGGTTTCTCCCAGGGTTTGTTTTTTCCTCTCCATTTATATCACCTGATGAAGTTTGGGTTCCTTGTCACTGTCACTTCTAACCACACCTCTTAGTTGGAGTCTGTATGATCACCTGTCTGACTGACACAATTGGATGAGAACAAAACTTTAACTTCATTAAGCTGGATGATGGCACTATGGTCTTCTATAGTGCTGCTGTACAGCTGAATTGCATCTTACAGCATCTTCACTGGCACTGAACTGATTGAATAAACATTAAACTGACTGAAGCTGAATAACAACATTGCTGCCTTTTGTAAAACTGCTTATAACTGAATTTAATTTGCTTCAAATTCACACTGAACTTCACACTTATTCGTCTAAACTGAACCAACACTGAACTGACTTGAGCTGAATAATGACACTTTTGCTTTTTAGAACTGATTTAGAATCTGAATTGTCTCCATAATTGAGTTTCCATAATTGATTCTGCTATTTTTCCTGTTTATTAAGCTATTTTGAAACAATCTGTATTGCATACAATTCTACAGAAATAATGGTGACTTTTTTTAAAACATCTAACCAGCTTGCCTTTTCAAAAAAAATAAAACAAACAGAGCGTGAGAGGCAGACATTGAGAGATATTTTGGTGGTAAAGATTACATAGATGTACATTATAAAGTACATTTGACACTAATTTAGTAAAAACAGACAAAGTAGTAGACTTTCTTTTTCTGATACTAACAGATACAAATACATGATTAGTTTATTTCCCAAAATGCCACCCATGACACATACACCAAACCACCAGCAGAATGCGTAATGACCAGGTTCTTGATTCCCGCTCGTAAGGCATTCCACAGGGCACACTCAACAATAAACATCTCTCTGAATTCAGTCCAGGCAGAAATCCTTAATTGCGGTGCATGTTCAGAAGCGATCGTTAGCAATTTTCTCAAGATAATAAATAATCAAATCATGCAGTGCGGCATTTTCTTTCTCGCACTTAAGCAAATGTGAAAGTGTTCTCTTGGGATGTGACCTCCATACATGACAGCAGGGAAGATTCTGGGCTTGTATGGAGAAAGTTCCAGAAACTCTGAGCCGGTAGTGCGTGACATGCCCGGGCCTCCCACAGCCGAGCTGGGTCAGACTGGGCTCAATCCCTCCCGCCCGACCCGACTACTAAATTCCAGGGTGATAATGCTGCACTCTCCCTGGTCTGGAGCTCATTATGTCTGTGGCCTGCCAAGCCCGTCACTACAGGATCCAGGGAGCAAAGTCTCAGAGCTGCCTTTGTTGGTCGACCCATGAGTGTGGAGTCAGCAGATCTGCCTCCTCCTCTCCAGAGATCAGCAGGAGAAGTGGAACACACTGAGGGTAGCCAGATGCCATTTTCAAACTCCGTTTCAGAGGTGCTTCAAGGGAACACCGAATGCCTTGGTGGCGCAACGCCAGTCCACAACTGGTACTTGTGCCCTGATTTTTGTGTTTTTCAAATAGCTTCAGATAGTCCTGCTGTTTCATCCACAAGATGAACTATGGCCCTCAATTTAATGGGTAGTTCGTAAGTAATCTTGTGTTGGATGTACTCTCATGAATTCTTGAAGAAAGTAATAAAGCAATTAATGCCAATTGCTGACAGGTCTCATTTGATATAATGGCATATAGAAATTAAACACACACACACTTGCTAGATATTACTTAGATGTTATAGTTTTATTTAATTTTGTTGTGTTTTTTTGTAAATTTTATGTTTTTGTAAATGTTGTAATTTTTTTTTAGTTTTAGTTATTTGAGTATATGAAGTTAAACTAAATGAAAATTGCAAACCTTGCAAACTAGCTAAAATAAAATAGGTTAAAGTTTTTTCTTTTATTATTTTTTTCTGAATTTAAATTTAAGAAATTTAAATTTAAAAAAGGTAATTTCTACCAATCTCATAATTCTGATGCTTTTTTTCTCACCTATGCTAGTTTGTATTTCACAATTCTTTTTTTATATCTTGCATTTCTGACACATTTCTCTATTTAATTTCAAGTAAAAAAAAAAATAATATATATATATATATATACAAATAAATCGTGCAAATTGCTAACAAACGAAAATTTTACATCAGTGTCAGGAAAAAATAGAAAATTTTGCCTGATTTCTGAACTTTAATCATGGCTCAGTATTCATTAACCTGTTTTGTACATTTCCTTTTATTAGAAAAGTAGCCAGTGCTAAGGCAATTTTCCATAGCACAGCATAAGATCAGATAATCTGTCAGACAAGGCCGTGACTCCTGCAACACTATGAGCATGTCTGCATTGCTGGTACAAACCCCATGGCGTCAGCATTGTCAGGACACACATTTGATTGAATCCCACTGGAAACAGCATTCTTTTTGTTGTTGGAAAGGGAAGGTCAGGGTCCGGTGTTCGGTAAAGCTCTGTCCCTCCGAGCCCTTATCTGTGTCTATCAATGTCCACTGTCAATGTCTTCCTCCAGAGCTTCATCCCCCAGCGATGCTGAGCGTCCACCACCTGGTACACAAGCAGCCACATCCCCTCTAAAATATAACCTGAAACTAAATGGTGCTAAACAAATAGCCCTCTGCCTATGAGTTGACTTTGGTCTGGTCACTACTAACCATCAGCACAATCCACTCCAGTCTTTTTTTGGGTTTGTCTATTTGACAGCGAGGGCATATCGGCAACAAAAGTCATTGAGTGTACTCTTGCAAATTTAGATATTAACTCTGACAGTGACATAGTGAATGTAAAGAATTTATTGATGCATACCCATTGCTGACAGGTCTCATTTGATATATTGACATATAGGCATTTGCCACTTAATTATGAAAAAATGAAGCAATTTTTAAAAAGTAATTAAAGTTATATACACTACAGCTCAAAAGATTGGGATCAGAAAGATTTTTTTATTTTTTTTTATTTTTGATGTTTTTAAAAATCTCTTAGAATATTTAAAATAAACACATTTTAAAAATCAAAAATACCGTAAAACAGTAACATTGTGGAATAATATGACAATTTAAAATATTATTTTTTCTATTTCAATATATATTTTAAAATGTAATTTATTCTTGAGAAGGCACAGCTGAATTTTCAGAGTCATTAATCAAATTTCTGGTATCACATGATCCTTCAGAAATCATTCTACTGATTTATAACTTATTAATATCAATATTGAAAACAGTTTGCTTGATATTTTTATGGAAATTGATCATTTTTTATCAACAAAAATTTTGATTAATAGAAAGTTTAAAAAGAACAGCATTTATTTGAAATATATTTATTTTTTTCATAATCTGAATGTCTTTACTGTCAGGTACACAATGTGTTTGTGTGTGTCTAAGGTTCAGTCAATATAGCTCAGTATATACTGAATGTAACATGCATTTATAAGCTGTCTTACAACAAAATACGACATATGTGCATATTCAAAGATCACATACACTGTACAACATATGACATATGTGGATGTATTAAAAACATCCACATATCGCCTCACACACATCAGCCTGATTAGTCTCACCAAACCATACGGCCCACTTTCAGATAAAATAAAAACATCTCAGGTGTAACTGATGGAAACCTGTGAGAGACGTGCACCCTTAGCCGCCATGCCATGCACATGCCTAACAGAGCCGCACACTGCTGGCACACAAGCTGATTATCTCCTTTTGAATATTCAAAATAAATTTCACTCTCCGCTTTTTTGGCAACTGGCAGCGCGAGGAGAAAAGTGCTCGCTAATGAGAGGATAGTCAGTGAGAGGCTATAAATATTTTCACAGCTTATTTGGACATGCCTGCCCAGTGGATATGAAGGCAGTGCTTTGATGAGGTGAAGTAGTCTGTTTGAACAAGTCATTTGGCACCGTGTACACGCTGGTGCAGAGAACTCTAATTCTGCAGATCACACCTGTGGTGTGAATGTTATGATGCACCTTCAAGTGGAATGACTAACAGACTCAAATTGACCCCAATTTAGGCTTAATTCCTGGATGGCAACAGCAAAGGTTCCATTTTAGACAGGGCTAATGGGCCATTTTAAAGCCACAGACCATAATTAAACCTGTTTTTATTAATTTTACGGCAATTAAAAACATATGTTTGAGGATTAAATGTTGTGCATTTAATCTCAACTTGCCACAAACCCATGATTGGGGTTAGTGCATAAAAATATACCCTGCCACTGAACTAGATACAAGGGCACCTCTTTGTTTCTTCGTCCCTGGCTAACTCTCTAATGAGCGTTTATATTACAGCTTGCAACAAATGTCATCTGAGAGGACAATACCACATGCTGAGATTACAGTGAGAAGCAGAGAGCAGAAATTTCCAGCGATGACTTTGGTACGTGAAAATATACATGTAATTAGTTGGACCTTGGTGACATGGACGTTGTAACCTTTCTGCTGGACAAGCAAAAGCTACTTTGCATGCTGAGCTCTCACAGGCTGTCCAAACTAGCTGTTAGCCGAGTAATTAGTGACTGTGCTGTTGTCACAGACATGTATTACAGCCTAAAGAACAGGGAATGGTAGTCTTTTTAGGAATGACATATAGCCTATATATTGCTATTTTGGGTGAAGCTGTCAGATTTAGTGTGTCCAAGACCATTTACTATAGAAGCATTTCACTGGGAATCAAACTAATTTGGTTGCATAAAAAGGATTTCACAAAACAGTAAAACTGTAGAGGTACCACATGAAAAATAGCATTGTTTTGGACAAAAATATTATAATTTATATAGTTCATTTTATACTATTATTTGCGGTCAGGATTTATATTTTTTATTTCTTTTAAAGAAAAGGATGCTTTTATTCAGCAAGGATGGATTAATTTGTTCATAAGTGACAATAAAGATGTTTGTAATACTTCAAATTGTTTATATTTTAAATCAATTTCTATTCAAAGTAAAAAAAAATATACCACTTTCCCAAAAATAATTTTAGCAGCCCAACTCTTATTATCAACATTAATAATAATAAGAATGTTTCTAGCACAAAATTAGCATATTAGTATGATTTACGGATGATCATGAAACATTGAGGACTTGAGTAATGGCTGTTTTGTCATCACAATAATAAATTACATTTTAAAATATATTCAAATGGAAAACAGTTATCTTATTAATTGTATATCATATATACATCATTACTTTTTAAAATAAAAAATACATTTATATATATATATATATTATATATATATACCCTTAAATGTATGCTAATGTGATGTTGTATAGTTTTCACTTGTTTACTGAAAAAGTACACAATATGTCACTGGAATTCCAGTTTGGAGGACAAACATGATCCTAATTGAACAAGAACTTGGAGTTTGAAACTAACATACAAAACCACTGTGACATCTAGCCCCAGTCTACCTATATAATTTACTGTAAATCTAATTTTCACATCCAACCACCAATTTACACAAATTATTCAAACTATTTACATGCAAACCTTCAAGATTGATTCCACGCTGGCACCACTTGACATTACTTGGACAACCGAGGCTAACTAAACATTTGTCAGCCTTCATTTGCCCAGGGTAAAGCGACCAAACCTGGAGTTAATGACCCAGCGATGTCATTTCATTTACTAAAATTAAAATATGGCCAGAAATTGTGGCCCACACACACTCGCACATTTGCGCTTGCTCCCCCACATGGCAGAAAAGCACAAGCGCCCATTAATACAAGCCTCATTGTAATGCCACGACAGTTTCTTGGCTGCTGCTTCAGCGTGCTTGACAGTCGTGGTCACCCCATACCAGACCTCACCTATACTCGGGGCGAAGATAAATCCTGTGTGATTGATTGGAGTAGCTTTATATTCATTCATTAGCCAAGGCCCTGTCAGACAAGCCCTGGCAGGTACCTTCATCCTAGTGTGGTCTCAGGCTCAGAATCCTGAGCTTATTAATGACATTTTAGACATTAATATTGCAGGGATTAGGGATATCCTATCTCCTTTGTTCCTCTGACAAACCTTATACAGTTTTTTTTTGAGACTCCGGCTCTCTCTCGCGCCGCTTCTATCTCGCCCACGCGCGACCCCCCTTCGGGTTCTGTCCTTCCCACTGTTTCTCCTTTTGCCACTATTTTTGGTCCCTGTCATTTACTCTTTCTCCAACTGTCCTTTTCCTTCTCGCC